>JAOWBU010000063.1:0-75000 GCA_026212405.1 Petrea volubilis
CCTATCGCACCAAATAAATATTTCATAGTGAATTGACTGCAACATATCTGTCTAATTTCCAAAAATAAGATGGGAAAGTACTTTATGTCCACCTGATCAAATTATCTTTTTTTGGGAATTTATGTCCCATGATCATTTGTGCATTCGTTTGCTATGTCACCTATGTACTGCCATATAATTAGAAGTAATACAATACTTTTCACTCGCACAAATATAAGAGAGATAGCAATAGAAAAATAATTAAAATTTATTATTTTATTGACTAAATGAGATCCTTCGCTTTTGAAATAGATTTATAAATCTTCGAATGTATATGAGCTAGAGAAATAAAACAAAATATTGATAACATCTTGGCCGCTTTTGATTTCATATAATATGTTGTAATATGACAAGTAGTCTAACCCAACCCACATGTTTGATTTATGGTCCTCTTATGTACTATGCAGCCTTAATCCATACATCCATGGACTGGACCCATGGTTAAATGTTTGATTCAATAGCAGGGGGAGGGGTGTTACTAAGGGAGTTGGAAATTGTGGACTGAAACTCCTACTTGCACAATTACTAAAATGTCCCTAATCTTAAATCAGACCGGGCCATTTTGCCCTTTCTAGGTGGCTGCATGTGCCCTATAATTTCATTCTGCCCCATTCTCCCATTTGACAAGCAGATAATTCAATGGCAGTGGCAGAAATTAGTTGGCACCATTACTTCCTTTCTTCTAATCATAAAAAAATATGTGAAATGGCACGTCGACGTTGTTAAATAGTACAATCAACTCATAAGTTGAACTATCAAGAAAATTAAAATAATTAGAAGATAGTCACAATCGAACCATCTTAATTAAACAACGCAAGAAAAATACTTGAGAGTTAATCATTTTCCTTACACTAAACAAAGAAATTAATTGCAAATAAAAGGAGGGTAGTGTAAGTGTTTTTTTTTTTTCCTTAGATTGATCATTATCGGAGCCATAGAACCATATTTGGAAGAAACATCAAAGAGAAATGTTGGTGTGATCGTTCTAGGATTTTTCAATTTGAGGGACAAATAGGTGAGTAGCTAACGGTGCATGTTAGGAGCATGTACACCTCTCCATTAGTTTTTAACATCTATCACTGAAAATGACCAAATTTGATAAAAATTTTGAAAAATTATCCTCATTTCAATGAGCCTGTAAAATTAGGGACCAAATTTTGAAAAAAGCAACAAATTTTCGGATCATATTTGATTTTATCCCAGGAAAAAAGTTTGAAATGACACAACGACCTAGTTAAATAGTACAAGCAACCCATAAGTTGAAAAATCAAGAAAATTAAAATAATTAGAAAATAGCCACTATCTAACCATCTTAATTAAACTACGCAAGAAAAATACTCCGCGCTTTCTATATAAAGAAGAGAAGAGTGGATGGCTTCTCTGCACCTTTGAGCAACACTTAGTCCATATATATATATATGTACTAATCATAAAGTTGTTTATAATTTGCTTAGAGAGATGGGTTTAACTGGTAAGTTGGTTGCAGCAGTAGAGTTCAAAGCTGGGGGAGATGTGTTTCATGAACTGTTCAGGCACAAGCCACACCATGTCTCCACAACAAGCCCGGAGAAAGTGCAAGGATGTGACTTGCATGAGGGTGAGTTTGGCCATGTTGGCTCCATCATTTGCTGGAGGTACACCCATGGTGAGTAATTATTATTATTACTATTATTATTATTATTATTATTATTATTATTATTATTATTATTATCTAACCCTCTTCTAAAATTTTCATCAAATTACTCTGCATAATTCATATGATTGGTAGATTTTGTATTTAGTTTAAACACAAATTTTCATCTGAAAACTTTAAAATAACTATTGTGAAGAATATTTATTCCATGGTTGAAGAAATTGAATTTTCAAGTTTGTCAGGTTTTAGGTAGGTTATTAAATGAAAACTGCTGGGTATGGATCTCACCGACAACTTAGCAATTTTTAAATTGTTTTCTATATTTTTAAAGAAATAGTCTAGAACTTGTCAATTGCATTAAGATGCATGGTACATTCAATTAAACCTTAAGTTTGAAGTTTGGAAATTATGAAAAATAAAATATTTTCAAAATAAAATAAAACAACAATTAAAGGAAGCCACATGATATTTTCAAGAATTATTATTTATCATGACGGTCGTCTATTTAATTAAATTTTCAATCGGCGGTCACATGTTATATTTTTTTTAAATAATGTTCTAATATTTTAAGATAATTTACAATTTTCATTCAGGGAAACCCTCAAATTTTACTATTTGTTACATAGCTGACTACTGATAAATTAATCAAATTCCTTAGTATAAATTCATAAAAGAGCCAAGTTGATTAACATACATAAATAGTATTTTCATACATAAGTTTCAGGGGAATTTCGTATAACATACATAATTTTCATTCATATATATATATATATATATATATATAAACTTTAGTGTGATTTGGAGATTTTATTAACACTTTCTGAGTCGCATGTTGCAAAACACAGATGGAAAAGCAAAGATCGCCAAACAACGAATTCAAGCCATCGACGAGGAGAAGAAATTGATTGAATTTAGGATGCTTGAAGGAGATCTGATGGAGCAATACAAAGATTTCCTTATATCTATCCATGTGGAGACCAAGAATGGAATTGACTTAGTTACATGGACTCTGGAGTATGAGATGCTTAACGAAGATGTTGAACATCCAATTTCATTGCTCTCTTACTTCATCAATCTCACTAAGGATATCGAGACTCATCACGTTGAGAAATCTTGAATCAAATGTTCTTATTTCTTAATGCACGATCACTTGGGTTAATTATAAGTAAGAATAAATGATGGTTTATCCAGCCATTTGTTCGTTTCTATATATGTATGTTTAGGTGTGTCTACCAGTGAGTGAGGCGGCTTTGTACGGTTGGATTGTGCAAGAGTTTATCTACTTTTATGAAGCTTGAAGTACTTGGTTTAGTGCTTTTGTTTCTACTATTGTACATTATTATTGTATGAATAAAGAAAACCAATTTCAAAATTATTCGAAAATTCTAAATTTTATGTTTTCTTAAATTGGAGAAAATTGATATAAATTGACTTTCAAAGATATATTAATGATGATATATATTATTTTCTCTGTTGTTAAAAAATAACAAAAGTTAGTAAAATGAGCATATGACTTGATGCATGTGCAAATAAAAAAAATACAGTTTAATTATATTTCAAATTTTGAATAAAATAAATTATATATATTTATTAAATTTTTTATATGAATAGAAAACATTTTAGTATTTGTTAAACTTAAGTTAATTAAAAATCGGATGATGCGGGTCGAATTCGAGAGCTGGTCGACGATAATGCGTTATTTTGACATAGTTTTAGGCCTCAAATTATGCTTATTTTGATTAACTTTGGACCTTAAATCAGTTAAAATTTAACAAAAGTTAATTCTTATTTGACATAGGTGAAAATTGATGAAAATGAGCTAAACACGGGCCAAAAGATCGTAAAAGTGCAGAGGGGTGTCGTACAAGGAAGCTGGAGGGCTAAATTTAGAAATAATCATGTTCATCACACAAGGCGTGCTCACGCCTTATGGGCTGAAATTCCTATGCGGGAATGGAAAAGAATAATCTTGATATGACAAGAGTTCAACTTGGAAACAAATTCCCTACTTGTCTATGTCTCTTAGGATTGTCAAAAAGTTATCCTAGCCCTTTTAGGAATTTGGTTTAGGGTTTGAACCCTATATATACTTGATTGTATCGTATTGTCTAGACATCTTGGATTTTCAATCTTTTGTTCTCGTTCTTAGTGTTTCTCTTTAAAATTTTCAGCTTTTATATTTTTATCTTAGTTGTTATTATGGCCATGTGTAGCTAAACAACTTCATTTAGTTAAGGAGTAATTCAAGCCAACGTTTTCTTCAAGGATTGTAAGATCTAATTGATTTGTTTGTCTTTTAATTTTATGCAGTATTTACGTATTTTCTTGTGCTTTTTGGGAAAACTCCATCTCTTATTATTGTTTTGTTAGTTGTGCAATTTCGGTTGGCTGTTTAATTAATTTAACTTCAACGTTTCAATTGATAATATCAAATCTGTAATTGTTTGATTGAATCAACACAAGTAGAAAATAATATAATTCGTTATACTATTGAAAATACACAATCTAATTTTGAGCAACCACGTTTGTATGTTTGTTGGCTAGGATTTGGGTCTTTCTAGTTTTTAATGTTGTTAACGTGTTAAATCTTATCTTTTGACTAGGGTTATTCGTTAGTTAGAGATTATTCATAGCGTTCGCATGTCTACTCTATTATTAAGGCAAGATTAGGTTGGATGAGTTCTCTGAAGGCTACAACCAATCTATTGTATAAATTAAAAGCTATTTCTGAATCAATGATCAATCCATGAAAATATCGTGCGAAGAATTACCCTTGACTGAGTCTTTATTCTTATAGATTTCCTTTTGGTTTCTTTCTTGCTTTTATTAATTTGTCATTCAAAACCCCTTTGTTTTACTTTCTTTTTGACGCCTGGTTATCTTAGAAAGTAGTCGATAAGTTATTTCCTGTGGGATCGACCTTTCTTAGACTATCTACAAGTTAATTTTGTAGTTAGAGGAGTAGGATTTATTTTTGGTGGATTCAACACCCATCAAATTTTGGCGCTGTTGCCGGGTAATTTACTAATTTGATTTTTTTTCTTGGATGACCAGGACTACTAATACGATCGAACTTCAATACGATTCAAAAATTGAAAAGACAGCTCGTAGATTGAGGAAGGAAATCAAGTTGAAAAAGCTAACCCAAGGCGAATCTTTCTCTACCACTCCCAGCGTTTCAGATTCTTCTTCCAAGTCCGACCTAGAAATCGAAGAGATGGCACAACCACGACAAACCCTGCGCCAATTAGCCGCACCATCCATAGGTCAACAATCTCTTTGTATAACCTATCATAACTTGGAGGCATCACTTGAGCTAAAGTCAGGATTGATTCATCTTTTACCCAAGTTTAGACGTTTGGAAAACGAAGGTCCCCATAAGCATCTCAATGAGTTCCATGTGGTTTGCTCTTCCATGAAACCACAAGATATAGACGAGGACCATATTAAGTTGAGGGCATTTCTTTTCTCCTTAATCGACTATGCAAAAGATTGATTATTTTACCTTCCATCGGGATCTATAGATTCATGGGGTGACATGCAACAAGCATTCTTGAACAAATTGTTTCCCACATCTCGTGTTGCTGCCATTCAAAGGGATATTAGTGGAATTTGCTAAAGAAACGCCGTGACACTTCATGAATATTGGGAGTGTTTCAAGAGGTTATGCTCAAGCTACCCCCAACATGGGATATCGGTTTCAAGAGGTTATGCTCAAGCTACCCCCCACATGGGATATCGGTTTCAAGAGGTTATGCTAGCTCAAGCTACCCCCAACATGGGATATCGGAACAAACACTCATTCAATACTTTTATGAAGGTTTGATACCCATGGAGCGATGTATGATTGACGTAGCCAGTGGAGGAGCACTAGTGAACAAAACCCCCGAGGAAGCTAGAGATATAATTTCTACTATGGCAGATAATTCTCAACAATTTGGAGTACGACAAGAGCCGTCATGACGAGTCAACCAGATAAGTTCTTCTTGCCTTGAGGATAAAATAAGCAATTTGACCTCGTTAGTTCAAAACTTTGATGAAGGTGTTTGATCAGGAAGTTAACCTGCAACAAGGAAAAGGCAACGTGAGCTAGCCGAGATGGGTCTCGGCTAAGACCCTCTGATGCTTAAGTCAGTCGATCGGTTTTTGAGGAGATTTGAGCAGAGTGAGGGTGCTGAGAGCAATTAACGCGTGCATCTTATCATAAATATGAGGGTATTTATACTATGTCCAGGTAGACTGCGCTCCTCCCACTAGGCTAGGTAGGTCATTGAGGGCTGATGTGGACGATCCATAAGCCTAATGGTATGGTCAGTAGATACTAGCTAGCACTCCATTAATGAGGTATGGGGTTTGATGGCACCCCCATACCCTGGTCTGATGGAGCATTTAATGCTAGCAGGGATTCGTTGGACCTGGCATGGCTCTGATCGATCATGTAATTGATTAGGGGGGGCTAAGGAGCTGGGTTCGAGGGGCTGAGGAGCTGGGTTGAGGGGCCGAGGCCATGGGTCCGATCAAAAGTGAAATCGTCCTGTCGGGCTCGTCGATATACGACACCCGGTCGGAAATATCTCCAAGAAAATCTAGTGGCAGAACCAGTGAGCATGTCGCGAGAAAATCGATAGAGAGGTCCGATTGGAATTATGCCACGTCATCAGCCCTCCACTCCACAGGTCGGGTGTAAAGTCGACCGGGGAGGTGAGTTCGATTGGGTTGCTACCGCCAGGAATTTGAGATCCCCGAGGACGGC
Organism: Petrea volubilis; assembly: GCA_026212405.1. Classification (NCBI taxonomy): domain Eukaryota; kingdom Viridiplantae; phylum Streptophyta; class Magnoliopsida; order Lamiales; family Verbenaceae; genus Petrea; species Petrea volubilis. The sequence goes on from JAOWBU010000063.1 coordinate 6,426, forward strand.
ATTTTACCCGCTATAAATAGGGATGGTATCACGACACGAAAAATACACTTTATATTTTATTAAACATAAATAATAATTTACATAAATATTTGTACGAAATACAAAAGTTACAATTTAAAATAATACAGAAGTAACTGTAAAAACATCGTAATGCCCGGTGATCTTCTGCTGCGCACTCTGATCTAACATCCTTGCCTAAAAGAATGTTCATAAAACGTGTCAACACAACGGTTGAGGAGAATTATTACTCGATCACATAAGGTGCAAGTGTGTGAAAATTGCACATAAATATGTAAAATCACATAATACTCCTTGTTCGTCACATACAGTGACGTAATACCTTATAACTCCCACCATGATCAATTAATCCAATCGAGTCCCTCTACAGGAAAAGTAGCACGGGCAGCAACTCGACCTCTTGGGGTGACAACCAGGTTGGATCTGGTGCTGAGGTGGACATCGAACTGCGCACGACCGATGAGGTGGAGGAAGGCGGCGAGAAAGTCGATGCCCCGCAGTCTTATCGTACCGAGCAGGAGCACGACAATATCCCGTCGACAATGACTCCAACCGAGGTCTCAAATGTCGTGACCAAATTCCACATCCCCTCAAATTTTCAAGCTTTTGTCCCGCCCGTTGGCTCACGGATGGGAAGCCTGCCCCGTAATTCGATCGCAATCCACTTGGAGGCGCTGTGGAACGGGTTTAGGTTTACGATGCCGTTCGATGCGGCGACCATCTATAACTTTCTGAACCTTCCTCCCACAAAACGTTCTCCGAACTCCCACTGTGAGGCCCCGAAACCAATAGCTAATCATGCAACGTCTAACATATAACCATTTCTTTAAAACATGATAGCATAAAATATAATGAAACCAAATGTACGTACTAATATTCAAAAAGAGAGGTTTACAACATTCCTTTATTACATGTACACAAGTTTGACATTCATATTGTTACCGTTTTTTCCACCTCGAAGGGCGGCTACCTTATCTCGTCGTGCCGTAAACCAATTTCCAATCGAAACTCCCACCCAACCTAAACACACCGGTGGTCATATCTCGAGTATATGCCGACAACCTACGACCCACAACCAATACATGGAACACTCCGTCCATGCAAGATGGGAATAGGCATGGATGGCGAGAACTGGTTTAAGACCGACAAGCCCATTGCCGTCCGGCCGAACTCTAGCCCCATCCACACCGAACACATATAAGGCTCTTGCACACATAATTCCAACACATAAAAATCACAATTTCATCACAATACACACTGATTCAACTCAAATTCAGCACAAAGTACCCAAATTTCCAGTTTTTTTGTAAAATCGACATTTACAACATCGAACTGAAATTTTTAGCATTCAATTACTGAAATTCCAGCTTAAAACGTACTGTAAATCCACACATATATTCCCAAGGTTGTGAAATAGACTTTTAGAGTATAAATTTCCGGATTTTCAGTTTACGAAACCTGAAACTTTCCGACTGCGACGCGAAATGATTTAGCGCGCAACTTCTGAAATTTCCGGCTTTCGCAATTCAAACCTCCAGCTTTTAAAAACCTGTTTCCACAGATTATTCTAGACTGACTTTAAAGTATATAAACTAGATTTTTGGTTTGAAATTTTCGTATTTTTCAGTCGTGCAAAAATCGAACTTTTCAGCTTTGAAAACAAGAGTTTCTACATGAACAGTAATTCCAGCATATGCACAACTTGAATTTTCAGCTTTCATAACTTAAAATTTTAGCTTCTAGCACATAAACAAGACTCTAACAAGGTATACAACATGATAACCTAGAGTTCAAGCATTACCTAAGCATATTTACAACAATTTCCAGCATGCATATTCAAGGATTTTAACCTAACATGCTCATAGAAACATCATATGCACAATATACACATATATAACCAACACATCTTGAAATCCCTTAAACCCAAGATGGAAACCAGCTTGTGATGACCTCCTAGGTCTTATAGGAAAGATAGCATGCTAAGAAATTAAGAAAAACCTCACCCTAACTCATGCCATAGGCAAATTTCTACCTTAATATGTTTTTCTCTCCTTCTTCGTAGGGTTTGGAGTAGGAAGAGTGCTTGAAGGGGTGAGGGGGTTCCAAGACTTGAAGGATATTAGGAAAGTTGATTGAAAACAAGAGGAATGAAGTGTGTGTGTGTGTGTGTGTGTGGCCGGATTTTAGAGAGTGTGAGTGTGGTTTTTGGTATTTTCCAAGTAATATTACATATATACTAATAATAAGACATAGCATTAAAATAGCATTAAGTCCTTATCTAATTATTACCCTAACTAACCAAGTATTTAGTCTAAGTAGTTTAAGTGTTGCTCTACTTTAACCATGGCCAAACATGTATTCATTCCTCTAGAAGGTGTGTGCCAAGTGTATTTATATATTGTATTTGGCAAGCTTGGTGGATAAGACTCAATACAAGCCTAGTATTTAATATTTTCTATTTTCTCTCCCAAAAACCCCTTCAAAATTCGTCCCCCTCCCTTAAAAGATCTGAAAACATAATTTATTTCTTGTTATTATGTAAAATTATTCATATTAGAGAAGAAAATACTATCTAGGGGTAGAAAATACAAGTTACCTATACCTTAGGGGGTTTTTTGCAAAAGTTAGAAAAGTTACAAGGAAATCTATTAAGACTAAGTATATATATATATATAAACCGTGTATATATATATATATATATATCTATGTGTCCATGTATTTCTCAAATTTTATAGTTGTATGGTGATTAACTAAAACAAGAATATATCCTACACGTGTATATGTTGCACTTGAACGAACATGTACCATAAAGTATGAAAATAATGAACACTCATACATAGAAACATGTAGATTGTACACATTTAGGTATAGCCACATATATATATACATATAAGAGACGGGAGAATTCGGGTCCTTACACCCACTGTTTAATTTATAGTTTCATAGTCATGATGAGGGTCTTGGGCCAGACCCCATCGATAGAAAATTTCGCGGCCTTTTTTAAAGTATAAAACTCCGTCGGTTGGGTCCTGCCAATCAAGGTGGCTTTTTCTACATCATGGCTCGGTCAGGGTCAAGGATAATCCACACCCGCCAGTCTTCGTACGAGCAAAAGTGGGAGGCGAAGTTCTCTTTTATTCGCCATGCCACCGGTGTTCCCGTTCGAAATACTTGTAACGATGAACCGCTAGGATCCCCTCTTTCGGAGATACCAACGGGGCTTGATGTGGAGCGGCTACCTCCTTCAAGAGGAATTTTTAAACTGAGCGGGCATCTCCCCAGTCGTGGCACCTCGTGGGGTTGTTTTGGACGTCTCCACTCATCCCCGCTCTTATGATCAGCTTGCAATTTTTTAATTAATCTGAAGGTTGAATTTTTTGTTGCAGACGACATGGTCCTAGTGGACGCTCACAAGGTCATGCTCGCTTGATTAGCTACCGCACAGAAAAAGAAGACCGAGAAGGCGGTAGCTCGATCCACCTGCCAAAGAGGTTCGTCGTCCTGGGGCGGAAGGGCCCCCTCAAGTAGCCGTGGGACGCGACCAACTCTCGACCAGCGACCGCCAATAGGCACCCCTCCAAGGGCAAGGTCCACAACAAGGGTGGACTCCGACCCCGACCTCGAAGTGACCGGCGACCAGTCGGGGACTGTTGGCACTATTTGAATTGAAACCACCTCGACCCAGCCCCTCGAGATCGGGATTGTAATAAGAGAAGGGGGTGCCCACGCCGCCTCCAACAAAAGGAAGAGAGGCCCCGACCACACTAACAAAAGGAAGGGGAAGCAACCTGCGGGTCGGGGCGATCTGTCAGATTCCTCTGACTCCGAAGAGGACAAAAGAATCCTCGACTTCAATCACCCCTCAGATTGAGCGCTCGCCCAAGTGGGTGACAACCCAATTAGCTCTTTTTGGGGTTGGGACTAGGCTCACATCTCGCACCCATTCCGGGAATGCCAATTCGAGGAGGATCACTGGTATCTCCTCAACCAGAGTCTCGACCAAATCCGTTGTTGGTTGGAGAGGGGAGTCATAGGGGTAAGAATTTAATCTTTTCTATCGAATTGGTTTTCAAGTTTTCCTGTTTCTAACTCCTCTTTTTTGATGGGCAGATGGCATCCCAGGCCTTCTTCCACCTCTACCGATGAGTGGAGGCAAGGACCGACTGGCGGCCAAAAATGCACCGGGGTATCTCAAGGCTAAAGTCGAGGAGCTCGAGATGATGCTGGTTGTTGCTCGATCAGAGCGCAAGCTAGCAGAGAAAAAGCTCAAGGCCCAGGTGAAGCTCAACGAAGCCCTTGAGAAGTCTCTTGAGGAGAAGGTCGGTGAGATCAGCGAAGCCGAGCGGGCTTGCGACCTATTGAACAAGGAACCTGCATGAACACTACATGAAAAAATGGTAATTTCCACAGATTTTTTGGCAAAATTCTGCCGAAAACAAGTAATTTTGACAGAACGACTCCGCCAAAGAATCCTTCGTTGCTTTTCAATTTCGGCGGATTTTTTTGACCGAATTTCGGTTGATAATTCCGCCAAAATTTTATTATTTTTTTATTAAAATAGAGTTCCAATTGCTCAACCTAAGAATCGAACCCAGGACTTCCACCACTCCCCCATGCACCCGAAATTAACCCATATTTTGCAATCGCTAGAAGTCAAACCCTTACCGCTTAGTTGGCAAACAAGTATCTTGCCATTGGACTATCATCACTTTGTAGTTATATTTTTTCTTTTTCTATACCTAACATACATATATATGAAATTATCACTTTAATAATTTTTTAAATATCATTACATTATAATTTACACTTAGTTGCATTAACTTTAAGGTGGAGTTATCAAATCATTTATTTTAATTTAGTATAACTTATAACTTATTGTTACATTCTTTTTTCTGATCAAAAGTAGTAGTAATAATAATAATAATAAAAAGATTTATACAAACGTTTTTCCAATTGTGTATATATATATGTATGTACACAAATAATATATATGTAGCGTACAACAACTAAAATAAAATAATAAAATTAAAAATAATAATAAGGTTAATATAAATATTTTTCCAATTATATATATGTATATACACAAACACTATATACATAGCATTCAACAATTCAAGTAATAACAATAAAAATAAAAATAACAACAAGGTTAATATAAATTTTTCTCCAATTATATATAAATATTACATGTGTAGCATACAACAATTAAAAATTTTTATATAAATATTTTTTTAATTTTTGGGGGATTTTTTGCCAAAATTCCTCCAAAAATAAAAAAATTAAGATTATTTTTTTTTTAATTTTCAGTGGAAAATTCGTTGAAAATTGAAAAATTAATATTTTTTAATTTTTTTAAAAAATTTTCGCGGAAAATTCCACCAAATTTTGAAAAATTAAAATTTTATTTTAATTTTCAGCAGAAAATTTTGCAAAACTTCCCCTGAAAATTGAAAAATTAATATATATTTTTTTTAACTTTCGACAAAAATTTTTTGACGAAATTCTATCGAAAATTGTAAATTAAAGATTTTTTTATTTTTTTTTAAATTATTGGCAAAAATTTCAGCTGCCAAATTAAAAAAAAGTATTTTTTTATTTTTTAAACTTTCGCCGAAAATTCCGCTGCAAATATTCTGCCAAAAAAATATGTCGAAATTCCTATTTTTTCTTTTAGTGGAAGCAACGCAATCATGGCTTTAAGACAACAACAAGTGTCGTGACTCTCCATTAGTCCACTTTCCTCTAATTTTGAACTTGTGTATAATTGATTTCATATTTTATATTTTATAATGGATTATTAAATTAATTGTTAAAAATTTTTTAAAAACACAAACCACACAATATCCATAACAGTATGCACTCTCCTTTGAGTCAAATTCTTGCCCAATTTTTGGTGGGAATTTTCTCTCAAATTGAAGTTAATTAACTTGATTCAACAAATTAGTAAAGGATCCATGACTATTTTCATCCATTACATTCATGGATCATCCATCCATTTCAAGAATAACAATATCATCATTATATAGTTATTTAGAGATAAATTAATATAATTTGTAAAAGGAAATTTTTCACTTTTCGTTTCTGACGTTTATCATTAATTCGATGGTTATCTCTTATGTACATTCACTATCACATTTAGAAGAGAAGGCCTCCTACAATCGAGGGTACAACAAAGGGCACGAAGTGGGCGTTCGAGAAAAGCTCCAAAAATTGGCTGATCGGGAGCAGGCCATTTCAAGAGCGGCCGTTGAGTGCTTCCTGAAGAGTGGTGTCTTTAGCGCCGTGTGCTCGGTAAAGTCCTTTCGCCGCATCAGCAAGGCGTTCGATCTGGCTGTCAGGTAGATCGAGTATTTGGGCGGCCTTCAGAAAGGCTTCCATTGGGAGGAGAAAGGGCTCGACCGGGACGAGTCCTGCCAGCCGCTCGACTGGGACGAGGGAGAGGCCGATCTATTTGCTCCGCTATTCACGGGCGACGAGTTTGAGTATGTCGCCGAGCTCATTCTAAAGCAAGCGCTAGAGAAAATCGAGCGGCGATGATGATGAGGAACACTCGGCCGATGAGTCCCTAATGGAGGTTCAAGGCCCCAGTTGGGAAGATGACTAGGCTTACGATGAGGAGGCGGTCGAAGACCCGGGCACTCGGGAGAATGAAATTATTGTAATAGACTTGGCCCCCTCCCCCCACCTTTTTGTAATCGGTCACTATCATGAAATAAAATTTCATTTGATTCCAAAATCTTTTCGTTCGATTCCTTATTGCTATATTTTTTCTGTTCAATTCCTTACTATTATTTGTTCGAAATAATCCATTTGTTAATAATTGCAAGTCCGCATTCAAAAATAATTGCGTAATCATTCGATCAAATTCATTAATAAAATTAAGCTTAAAAGAGCGTAAAGTTTGATTTACAAGAATAGGGCTTAAGGATTCTAACAGAAACTTCGTGATCGATCAGATAAAAAGATTCAAATAGAAACTTTATAATATTGAGATCAATCAGAAACATGGGGAACGGATCGGTTACAAAAGGGCTATATGCGACTTACACGATCAACCGCTCAAACAAAGAATTTCCTCAAGTTTCCAGCCCCAATGGTAGGGGAAGTTCTCAACCGCTCATATCTTCTAGCTGATAGGCATTGTTTTTCGATACCTCCATTATCTTGTATGGTCCTTCCCAATTCAGGTCAAGTTTGCCCACGTTACGTGAGACTTCAACCTTTCTTGAGGACGAGATCACCCACTTGGAAATTTCGAGGGACCACTCCCTTGTTATATGCCGTGGCGACGACACTACAGAAAAAACGCTAGATTCCGGGGGAATTATTTCGGGGGAAATTTTCCCCCGGTTTTTAATTAAAAAAATTAAAAAACAAAACCGGGGGAATTTTCCCCCGGACTTTCCCCCGGATTTTTTTTTTGAATTTTTTTAAATAAAAACCGGGGGAAAATTCGGGGGAAATTTTCCCCCGGTTTTTTTTAAATTTTTTTAATTAAAACCGGGGGAAATCCGGGGGAAATTTCCCCCGGTTTTTTTTTTTTGAATTTTTTTAAAAAAAACCGGGGGAAAATCCGAGGGAAATTTCCCCCGGTTTTTTTTTTAAATTTTTTAAATAACAAACCGGGGGAAAATCCGGGGGAAATTTTCCCCCGGTTTTGTTTTTTGAATTTTTTAAAAAAAACCGGGGGAAAATCCAGGGGAAATTTCCCCGGTTTTTTTTTTAAATTTTTTAAATAACAAACCGGGGGAAAATCCGGGGTAAATTTTCCCCCGGTTTTTTTTTTTGAATTTTTTAAAAAAAAACCGGGGGAAAATCCGGGGGAAAATTTCCCCCGGTTTTTTTTTTGAATTTTTTAATTAAAATATTAATATTACTATATATTTTGGCAACATAAAACACAAGTTTGGAAGTAGCTTAATGGCAAGGTGTTAGCCTTGTATCCAAGAGGTCCCAAGTTCAATTCCATGCAAGAGCAAAATATTTTTTTTTTTTAGAGAGCAAACCGGGGGAAAATCCGGGGGAATTTTCCCCCGGTTTGTTTTTTGAATTTTTTTAAATAAAAACCGGGGGAAAATCCGGGGGAAAATTTCCCCCGGTTTTTTTTTTATTTTTTTTTAATTTAAAACGTAATATTACTAAATATTTAGGCAAAAAGATACACAACCTTTGAAGTAGCTCAATGGCAAGGTTTTTGGACTTGTATCCCAAAGGTCCTAGGTTCAAATCCAACTAACTACACAATCTTTTTTTTTTTTTAAAAAAAACACTCTTTGGGAAAATATATATAAGTTCAATATAAATGATGTGTTAATATTACTTCTACTATTTTATTTCCTTAGAAATTGTGATTGTTCATTCAATATTTTTTCATATAACAAATTAAAATTTTGATATACATATGTTTATATAGTATATATGTTCATATAGTATATAGAATATATATATATATATATATATTTATATAATATCAATACTATCTTTTAACTATTATTATTTATACTATCTATTAGTTATGTATAATATATTTATAGGTATACATATGTTTAAATTGTATATATATGTTTATATAGTATATATAATATATATATTTTTATAGTATCAATACTATCTTTTAACTATTATTATTTATACTATCTATTAGTTATGTATAATATATTTATAGGTATACATATGTTTAAATTGTATATATATGTTTATATAGTATATATAATATATATATTTATATAATATCAATACTATCTTTTAACTATTATTATTTATACTATCTATTAGTTATGTATAATATATTTATAGGTATACATATGTTTAAATTGTATATATATGTTTATATAGTATATATAATATATATATTTATATAATATCAATACTATCTTTTAACTATTATTATTTGTACTATCTATTAGTTATGTATAATATATTTATAGGTATACATATGTTTAAATTGTATATATATGTTTATATAGTATATATAATATATATATTTTTATAGTATCAATACTATCTTTTAACTATTATTATTTATACTATCTATTAGTTATGTATAATATATTTATAGGTATACATATGTTTAAATTGTATATATATGTTTATATAGTATATATAATATATATATTTTTATAGTATCAATACTATCTTTTAACTATTATTATTTATACTATCTATTAGTTATGTATAATATATTTATAGGTATACATATGTTTAAATTGTATATATATGTTTAAATAGTATATATAATATATATGTTTTTATAGTATCAATACTATCTTTTAACTATTATTATTTATACTATCTTTTAATTATGTATATAATATACTTATAGGTATACATATATCTATATAGTATATATATGTTTATATAGTATATATAATATATATATTTGTATAGTATCAAACTACATTTTAACTATTGTGTATACACATGTTTAATTATGTATAATATATTTATAGTTTATATAGGTATATATATACTTATATGGTACACACATATGTTTATATAATCTATATAATATATATTTTTATATAGTATCAATGTTAATTTTTAACTATTAATTATTTATAATATATTTATAGGTATACATATGCTTATATGGTACACATATATGTTTCTATAGTATATATAATACATATGTTTATATATTATCAATGCTATATTATAATTATTATTATTTATACTATCTTTTAATTATAATTAAAATAAGAATAATGAAACAAATATATAATATATATAAAACAAAACAACACTTATCACAACATCAAGAGATAGCCTGGTGGTGGAGTGCTTGTCATTCAACCCCAAGGTCACGAGTTCAAATCCTTGCAGTTGCAAATATTTGAATATTTTGGAGTACTATTCCAGGGGCGGGTCCGGAGCGGCGGCGGCGGCGGGTCCGGCGGAGGCAGAGCGGCGGTTCAGGTGGGCGGCGGTGCGGTGGCGGTGGCGGTGGCGGAGGCGGAGCGGCGGTTCGGGGGCGGGGGCGGCGGGTCCCGGGGGGCGGTGGCGGTGGCGGTGCGGCGGTTCGAGGGCGGGGGGCGGTGGCGGAGCGGCGGTGCGCGGCTGTCCGGCGGAATTCCGGCGGAATATTCCGCCGGATTCCGTCCGGCGGAAAAAACCGGCGGAATTCCGGATTCCGGGGCCATTTTTTCCGGCGGAACGATTTCCGCCGGAATTCCGCCGGAAATTGCCGTTTTTCCTGTAGTGCGACTACCTTTTAATTCTGTATCTTAACCCAAGCTCGGTCGCACAGCTCTTGTATGACTTCGAGTTCGTGCTCACGTGCAGAGTTGTTCAGTTCGAGGTCAAAATGAGCCACTGGAGCGGTTGCATGCATTATTTCTGCGAGAATAACCGCCTCCAAGCCATCAACAAGTGCATACGGCGTTTGTCCCGTGGCTGATCAAGGGGTTGTTCGGTATGCCCAAAGTACGCTCAGGAGCTCGTCGGCCCACTCCCCTTTGTGAGCCTGGATCACCGCCTTGAGGTTCTGTACTAGAACTCGATTTGTCACATCGGCTTGTACGTTCGACTGGGGATTTTCGACCGATGTGAATCTTTGTTTGATCCCGTGTTCTTGGCACCATTCGATCATTCTCTTGCTCTAAAATTGGGTTATGGTGTCTGAGATTAGCACCCTCGGAACCCCAAAATGGCATACGCTGTTCTTCCACATGAATGATCGGACAGAGGCATCCGTGATTTTTGCAACCGCCTCTGCGTTGACCCACTTCGTGAAATATTCGACCACTACTATCACGTATTTTCTCTGACTGGGGGCTAGCGGAAATGGTCCCACAATATTGATCCCCTACTGATCGAATAGCCACGATATATCTACACTTATCATCTCCATGAGGGGCCGGTGGCTTAGGTTGGAATGGTATTGACAGTTCGGGCATTTTTGGACGAACCGTTTGGCGTCTTCGACCAGAGTAGGCCAAAATAACCCACTTCGGGTGATTTTTTGAGACAATGATTGGCCGCTTGAATGGTTTCCACAGCTTCCCCTATGAATTGAGTTCATCACCTCATCTGCCTCCCGTCGGCCGAAGCAGCGAAGGGGCGATCCTATTGGCAATCTTTTGAAAAATCGATCGGAATGATCGAGTGCGAATCAGGTCACACGGTACTTGAGCCTTCGAACAGCGAGAGTGTCGTCCGGTAGGGTTCCATTCGATAGATAGTCCCTGATCTCGTCTTGCCATGACGGTTCTCACAACTCGATGGGGATTATCTGCTTGATTGGTGTCTAATCAATTTTTGATTTCTCGGATGTCATGAATGATATCGACCGGCTCCTTGTTCCCTACTAGGAACTTGCAAATTTTGAGAGGGCATCTGCTAGTTCATTTTCTTCTTAAGGCACTTTATTGAGGGTGAAGGAGGCGAAGCGATCTTTCGGTGCCTTCACCCTTTCTAAATATCTTACCATTGAAGTTTTGCGGGCATCATACACCCCAGCCACCTGGCTTGCTACCAGCTGGGAATCTACCAGGGCTTGTATGCAGCTAATTCCTAGATGGGCTGCGATTTTCATACCAGCAATTAGTACCTCATATTTTGCCTCATTGTTAGTGATATTGAAATCCAACTTTATGGTGAACACAAGCGCTAGGCCGTCTGGACTTCTTAAGTACACCCTGGCTCCCCCCCACCCTCTTGGCAGGTCAAGGAGCTATCAGTGTGCATGACTCATAGACCAATCGGCCCATTGGTCTCGACCGATGCCCCCACCCTTTTGAGCAGGAAGTTTGCTAGAGCCTGTGCTTGAATCGTCGTGCGTGGCTGGAAAGAAATATCGAATTCCCCTAACTCGATGGCCCACTTGGTCAATCTCCCAGAGACATCGGGCTTAGACAACATTTGTCTCAATGGTTGGTTGGTCAGAACTATGATGGAGTGGAATTGAAAATAGTGACATAGTTTCTCAGAGGTGATCACCAAGGCGAGCGCAAATTTCTCAATCTCCAAGTAGTTCTTCTCTATGCCTTGCAGGACTTTACTAACATAGCATACTGGTTGATGTGTCTTCCCCTCTATTGTGATGATTACCAAACTAAAGGCCTCATCGGACATGGCTAAATAAAGGTATGGGGGTGCTCCATCGACCGACTTGGCAAGCAGTGGTGGGGAGGACAAGTAGGCCTTAAGGTCGGCCAGGGCGTTTTTGCATTCATGCAGTCCATTTGAAATCTCATTTTTTCTTTCTTCGATTGCTCTCATTCTCGATCAGAACAGATTCGATCGGAGCTTCCTCCCCATTAACTGGTCGCCTAGTCATGACGCGGAGCGTTTTAAAGGAAGGGAGGTTTCGGTCAGCCGATCTTGAGATGTACCGGTTTAGGGCGATAATCCGTCCACAAAGACACTGCACATCTCAGATGGTCTGAGGTATTGCAATTTCTTGAATTGCCTCAATCTTGGTCGGGTTTGCCTTGATCCCCCATTGGCTGACCATGTATCCCAAAAACTTTTCTCCTGAGACTCCAAAAGTGCACTTCAATGGGTTCAACTTCATGTCGTATTGTCGAAGAACGGCAAAGGTGTTTCTCAAGTGGTCATGGTGGTCGATCTCTCTATCACTCTTGACGATCATGTCGTCGACGTAGACCTCCATACTTGAGCTGATCTGCCCCTTGAACATTTTGTTTATGAGCCATTGGTCAGTAGCGCCAGCGTTCTTGAGGCCGAACGACATCACCATGAAGCAATAAATTCCTTTCTCGATCACGAAGGATGTTTTTGACCAGTTCTTAGGTGCCATGTAAATTTGATAGTACCTTTGGAACGCATCCATCATACTCAAAATTTCGCACCTCGTGGTCGAGTCGACTGGGAGGTTGATCCGGGTGAGTAGGTACGGGTCGTTCGGGCAGGTCTTGTTTAAATCTGTGAAGTCGTTTCACATGCGCCATTTTCCTAGCGATTTGGGGACAACGACCAATTTGCGCAGCCAATCGGGGTATTGGATTTCGAAGATATAGCCCAGCCTGAGGAGCTTGTTGGCTTCCTCCTCAAATATCTTGTTCCTCTCTTCCCCGAAAGTCCTTTTATTCTGCTTGATTGGCTTGGCGGTCAGATCTACATTAAACTGATGGACAATGACCTCAGGGTTGATCCCTGGAAAGTCCAAGGGGCTCTATACAAAAACATCAACATTTTCCCTTAGGAATTCGATTAGCATAACTTCTTTCCCATCTCCCAAATGTGAGCCAATTCGGGTCTAAGCACTTATAAATAGAATTCTACTTCTATTTATAGACATCTCAGTGCGGTAGAATCCTATTACACTTAGAAATTCTACTCCCACTTAACTTAGGATTGTAACAAACTATATTGATTGTGTGGATCACATCAATTGTGTTAATCCATACTAATATTGGCAATCCATAAAAAATATAAATGCACTAAAATAATTGGGACTTATCCCAATTTAATTCATATCCTACCCATCCATATTTGTCTCAATCTCTTCACTCTCATTCCCATAGATCTTTCTCAATCTCACGTTCTTTCTTTTGTGTAAGGAATAAGGTGTGCGACTAAAAGAGAAGGGAAAAAAATTTGAGGAGAGTTATAGTAAGTTGCCGCTCTACAACTCTAGGAACTCGCTATATTCCCAAACCAAGTAGTCACACTAGATCGAGCATCTCTAATCCCTCAATATAAAAATAGAGCATGCTTGGCTCTTCAACTATGTATCTATGTTCTTAATTAGTCAAATTATATTTAGCTTAATCGTTCGTGATATGAACCATAGAGCACAATTGCGTTATTGACTTTGTTCTTTCTCATCCTCTCATGCCATTTAGCTTGAGCTTCACAACTTTTCTAGACATGCTTCGATAGACCAAATCATTTGTGGCCATCGGATACATGCTAAAGTAGCGTAATCAAACTAACACCTCTTAACATGGTACAAAGTACCAAAGGGTACAAGAAAAATAATATGGACTCAAGCAATGACTAAATAGGGACCAATTTTGTCACTTTCTATAGGAAGTTGTCTAAGCACCAATAGTATGTATACGTGCTATGATGGAGCTCCCACTTACTTTGGATATGTCATGCTCAAAACATCATACGAACCTTAGTATAGTCGCTATATGAACCTTAGTACAGTCGCTATCTAAGCACCTTATCTACGCACTACATAGACACTATGCAAAATGCCTTCCAGTAGTCACACGTTTGGCTATATATAAATAGGTTTTTTATGAAGTTTAGATGCACTTCAAAATTGATCAAACAGATCCCATTTCAGCTCTTGAGCTAAGATGGCTATGAAAATTAAATAAATAACCATCCCCGTTGCTTCAAATCTGAAAGTGATCATCACAAACTACACTTTACACGACATCATCTTAAAGTGTCATCCTAATCGTTGTCACAACATTATACTCATCTAAAGTGCAACACTAGTTGAGTGTACAAAAGTGCACATCCAACTTTGTACAACCATTTCATAAACCATAATAGCTAGTGTTTCTTTTCATTTTTTCTTTCAACGCACTTTTCTAGCTAAGAACATGATCTTGATCGTGGAATGTCAAAAGGATTAGTATGATGTATACACAAGTGTAATAGCAAATTCTAAAGTATCCAATAATTCTTAATGCTTTAATACCATGTATGCATCTGTTAAGAATTAAGGTATTAAGACAAGAGGTAAATAGAGACACAATTATATGTATAGTGGGTCAAAACTTAATCCGCTGCCTAGATATATTTCACTATAGGTTTTTGAACCTGTAAAATATTTTATTATTAGTACTATGAATATAACAGTAGAATAGTCAAGTTGGAACAATACAAAGTTTTGAGAACTACTCTCACAAACTATAGTGTCACTGGTAAGAGCCTGGTACCAGCACAAAAGTGTTTGACCTTTAGCACACTAACTCATACACTATTCAATTTTAATAACTCACAATATATGCTCACGCAAAGTCTACAAAGGCACAGAAAAGTGAATCAGATCCGTGTTTTTGATATCCCATAAGGTGCTTTTATAGTGTCCCTGTCTCTATCTTCTTCAAGGTAAGCAATCTCTCTTCATAATGCTCAAGATTTTGGAATCTGTGTATGGAAGGCAACGATCTCACTTCCTGTTGTGTAAGGAAAGAAATCATAAGGCAATTTCTCTATTAAGGCAATGGATTCGTTGCTCAACATACCAAGTTAAGCAAAATCAAATAGTATCCTACCAAGTTGAGCACAATCAAACAAAATCAAAGCAGATTCTATTATCATCAAAATAATAAAGTGTGAGGGTTGACATTCTCCCCATTTTCGATAACGACAGAGACACGGCTCATTCTTTGGATATGATGTGCTCCCTCTATTTGTGAGAAACAATCCTCACCTTGTTTTGAGGAGTGCATGCCAAGAGAGTACAAAATAATTTTTAGTAGGATAAGTATTTATCACAATATCCTAAATACTAAGTGTTTATCACCAGAAATGTTTATCACTAGAAAAATGATCAACTGTTTATCACCAAAAAATTGCCCAAAACAAGTCAGATTGCCAAAAATAAGACACCACAAAATACCATCACAAGAGGGAAAATAGATCAACTTCTCCCCCTTCATCATTAACAAGTTGCGAAAGAGGCTTTCCAGCCTTTTTGAGGTGCTTGCATAGAGTCAATCTTTTCTGCCAAGTTGTCAACCGACTTTGTTAGCTTTAAGATAGCTGAAGTGAGATCAAGTAGTGCATCATCTCATGAACCGGAAGTAGCTTTTTTTGGATGCAATCAAGTGGTTTCTTCAGTGGCTTTAGGACGAACTTTGACAGTGCCGCACTTACCTTTGTGCCAACCTTTTTTTTTTTTGTAGAAAACCAGATAAGCATCCTATGCAAACTAGCCATGTTGATGACTTTTCTGTTGCTTTCAAGTTCGTTCATGTCATCAGAGAGGAAAACCTCTTCTTTCACAAGGAAGTGTGTTAATACCATAGAGTCTGACAAGTTAATTTCCACATAATAGCAGTACTCCATATATTTCAAGATGACATAACCTAGATTGATTTTCACTCCTTTTGACAACCATATATATCAGAAAAGATTGACACAAATGAGTTTGTGGAAGAATAAAATATCAAAAGGCAGTCCGTTAATCCAATACCATGATTTTGGAAAATTTTTTGTTTGAAACCAGTTTGGTCGAATTTAAAAAAATGAAATAATCGGTATAATACACTTATCAAGTGATTGTTTACTTTCTTTGAATTATTTATCAATTAGAAAATAAGTATAAAATGTTTGTTACGTGATTAATACTGATTTGATTGAATTTAGTTTGAGGCACGTTGTTCATTCGACGGTTTTACTACTAATAAAAATAACAAGCAATTCTGAGTTGGTTGGATTATATTCATAAGTTATAGATATAATTATTATTGTTAAAGTACGACAAATAGCCTGGACAAACTTGAGATTGGGAAGAGCGAAATGGATTAGAAAAATGACAGGCACTATAAGAAGGAAAAATGATCTTGATATATGATAGAATATCAGAATATATGTCAAGATTATAATAAATTAAGTATAATATCAAAGAAGAATTTTAGTTTTGTCCTAATAATGGTTCTCATAAGTTAAATAGTGATAAAAATTTTGTAAAATATTTTGGAGTTTATAAGATGCAGTAAAGTGTTTGGCTAAATTTTAGACGCTTATTAACTTTTTTTAGAAAAGTAAAGAAGTGCTTGTTTATTTTTTAAAATTTACCAATATCTTTTTTTTTTAACTAATTTATTATAATATTGTCATTACTAATATTTTATAAGCTAACACCCAACTTTATTATCCAAATCTTTTAATAATTTAAAATAAAATCATATATTTTATAAACTAGAAAAACATCTTTTAAGATGTAAGAACTTATAAGATATTTTAAATAAGTTTAGCCAAAGACTCTCTAAATTGAATATATTTGACGGGGCAAAGTCCCAACTAAATTATAATAAAGTTCAGACCAAAAAGACTAAGGATGATACTAGTAAAATCCTAAGCGATGTCATAAAATGACAAAGACAACTCAAGAACAAAAAAACCCCGTGCAATTGCACAAAATTACTAAATTCTTGAAAATCTGCGTCCCTAGAAGTGGGTCATTTAGACTCAAGACCTAGATCTTGGATTGTAAATATTTATCCCCATCAACGATCTAAGGCTTTTCACATGGTATTACTTGTACGGACCTGTTAAGGGCATTGCCCTTACGACCCTTCAGCTTCTCTACACATTTTCTCTTTGTAACATGCTAGAGAGCTCAACTTCCAACAAGGACCTCAGTTCTCTTTCTATTTTCTTAACCTAAATACCTACTTTTTAAAATATTTTCCTTAACTTTCTTGTTTGTTACTTTGTCTTGGTTATTTTTGATCCCTTGACTGATTTAGACGTTTAAGAACCTATGCTGTATCCGTTTCCTAATTGATTCTAACGCTTTATTTTGTTGTTAGTAAACACTCCTACAAAATCTCGTATTCATTTGGACCTTGCCGGTAGCTGTCGGGTCGGGTAAATCCTGGGTAGTATGTAGCTTTGGAGTTTGGACCTCAACATGTACGTCTACTTGGAGCCTCTTTTTCAATTTTAATTAATAATTTAATATTTTAGTTGTACAATTTACCCAACTGAAATCCGATTTTGAAGGGGTATCAAAGAGTATGGACTATGGAGTAACATAAATGATATAGAAGATGATTTCATTACAAGTATTCACTTGAATATTAATCACATATTAAAAAAAATTAAAAATAATGCTTTTTTTTTGGTAAGAAAAATAAAAATAATGCTTTTACTTGCAAAGATTAGTAATGTCAATAATAAGCTGGGAAAAAAAAAAAGTTTTACACATTATTGTCATCTAAAAATTTTAGTTTTTTTCATTTAGCTCATTTAATTTGAAAAATAAAATCATATCAATTAAACTTTATATCTTTCAAAATTTTAAGAATATATTTTTCATAACTTATATAAATTTATATATATTTCTGGAGAATTTACATTATTCAAATTAACAATGATACTAATCAATTTAAAAACCTTAAAGACAAATTTCTTTATTAAAAAAAGAATCAATTCACTAAGTTTATTAATCTAGATATCAGGGCAAGGTTAATCAAGTCAAAAAATCAATTCTTGGGTTCTTTGTTATATAAAATTGGTGGAATAGATTTCTTGGATTAATGGAAATTATTTTCATGGATTTTTGGGTATGAAATTTAATTTTAAGGGGGCTTTTAGTATTCTTTCCAAATATTTCTTTTTTAACTTATGTAAATGATGTTTATTGTATGGTTGAAAAAATTGGATTTTCTTCTGTTTTTTTAACTAGAAAAAGTTGAATTTTCATGTATTATAACATTATCATACTTGAGTTGACTTTGATCTATCTGGGCCGGATATTGATCAAGTTACCTAGAAATTAGCAATTGCTTATCCTTAAAAGGTATAGAACTTGGCAAATGCATTAAAGTGCATGTTACATTTAATTCAGCCTGAATTTTGAAGTCTGGGAATCTTCATATATGAAGAATAAAATATTTTATGAATAAAATGAAATAGCAATTAAAGACCATTATTGCGTTGATTCTACTAGATAGCAAAAAATAAAGGTGCGAAATTGGAAGGGGAAATGTGCCACAAATTATTATTTATGAAGAACTGAAAAATTCTAGTTCAAATCTAATTCAATCGAATCAATGTTAATCATGTGTGGTTGGTGTTTTACACTTGTTCTATGAGTGATCAATAATTGAGAGAGTGTGACCAATCATTTGATAAATACAATACATTTGTCATATGATTTGTTGAATGTTTGGCTAAGAATTTTATGTCATTGTTTGTATAAATTTTTAGCGGTCGCGCCGAAGTAGTCTCTCAGAGTTCGATAGGAAAACAACAAATTTGAAGAGAATTCTTGGTGTTCGGGTGCGGGCGTGCCAGTGTGCAACAACACATGAGTGAAGTCTTGTTGATTCGTATTGAAAAAATGAAGTGATGCGTCTAAGACTTCTATCTGAAAAGCGATTGAATCGGAGTAGGCAAATACTACCCCTAAGGTTCTACTTGCCTACAACTTAATGTAGAACTTGACAATTTAGTAATTTAAAGATCGAAAAGGGTCAAAAAAGCTTGAAACGAAAAGAGAATGAATTCGAAGACGATGGCTACTCGCCACCTAGACCTTACAAGACTCGACTATAGACACACACTTTGATGATTCGGGTCATATCTATTACAAAGATGCATTGAGTAGTCCCTCAGAACTCTAGCTACAAATCGGCCACACTGATGATTCCGACCATATCTACTTGTGGATGTAATCAGAGGTTGTTCACTCCGACGAGCATTTATTGATTCCGTCTGCACTCCTCTTCATACATGCGCTCGATATGAATGCGGGTACCACTCCATCGCATTAATATCTCACCTCAAATCGGGCCTAATCCGAGTGAGTGATGGATACGACCTCGTGACGCTACCAAATGAATGCATTGATGATCTCACTTCGAGCCAAATGAGGCATGGCTACAAACATTTAGGCAACAATTTTCGACCTAGTGAACTAAAGCTATTTTTTGTTCATTTAAACCAAGAAAAAATCAGAGAAGTAATGACTTATTGATCAAGAGAGTTGTTGTTGTGTTTGTTGATTGATCGTTGTGTGTTATGTTTGATTGATCCAACCCCTTTTATAGACTTCAAGCTGCAATCGTCCTCCTTTATTTTTGGAGCTGGATAACTTATTTAAGCTTGACTATTTGAAATGAATGGCCACCCTTATTTATTGGACCTAGTAGTTATGCTACCTTATTTGAATTCCAAATTTTCAGCATCACATGGCCTTTATTTTAGGCATGTTTAGGTATAATAATACCTATGTTTAGCCAATCTGTTATTTCCTATCTAACAACTCCTAAATGTAAGGGGTTTGAATTTGAATTTATTATTATATTTATTTTATTTTCCTATTTCTATTTTTGGCTGACTGGGTCATGGGCCTTCAATTCATTCCGATCCGAGCCTCTAACATAGGTTGTTCCACACGGGTCGAAGTGGCTTGGTCCATATTAATTTTATTTCACTATGGCGAAAAGAACCAGAACCAGCCGACTCCGAACCTAAACATAAATTTATTTTTATGCCCAAACAATGCCCCCTACAAGTTGTGATTAAGTGAAAAATTTGATCACAGCTTGGTTAAAATTTCACCTGCTTTGCGCCATTAATTTGGCACCTTTTTTATTCATGTACGATTTAACAACTTAGCTCTCTCCATAGGCACAAACAAAATGAACAAAAAAGAAATATTTAACTAAGTAATGGCAATCACATCACCAATCGCCATAATAACATTTGGTAATCAAGCCACATTAATACGATAAAAATAAACATAAATTACCTGAATCTGACTTTGTTGGTAGCTTCCACTTTTAGATCGCCTCTTCTTTGCTTCGGGACATTTTAAGCGATACTTTGGCTTATTTTGAATGCGTTCTTCTTTATTTTGACTTATTAAGTTATTTGATTTGCCTAAGTCAAGATTCCTTCAAAAAACATTTTAATGTGGAAAAGAAATCCCTTAAGCTCATCAATAACATAATTTGCTCGAAATAAAAGATAATTCTAAGTTCGATTGGCCTTAGAGGCCATTTTGACTTAGATTATTCCGGCGTTCTAATGGCAATATTTCCCAGAGTGTGAGGTAATATTTTTTCAAATATTTTCCATTTACTAGACCCTGAGCAGATCTCCATTTATACTTTCTAGTAAGTAAGCTCTTCCTTTAGTTATCAAATGGATCAAAAAAGGGCATTCCCAATTAGGGCTCCATTTTCCTAACACAACATCTTTCTTCTCCAAGGGAATACTATTTTCCATACGAGGTCGCCAATCTGAAATTGTTTGGCTTTAACCTTTTTGTCGTATGCCCTGGCAACTTGTCTTTTTTGGGCTTCAATGATGTCCAACGCTTGTATTCTAACGCTTTCTACGGTGTCGAGTTCATTCGCCATTTTGCAATGTTATTCTTCAATGGTAAGATCATTTTGTCAAGCTATACGTACAGACCACACACTAATTTCCATAGCCAGCACCGCATCATGGCCATAGGTTAGCCGGAATGGGATAGTTCCCGTGCCGGTTCGTTTGCTAGTTCGATATGCTCATAATGCTTCGGAGAGTAGTAGATGCCATGCTCTGGGATTTCCTTCCACTATTTTCGAAATGATGTTCTTTAAAGTTTTATTGGTGGATTCAGCTTGCCAATTCCGTTGCGCATAATATGGTGTGGAATGTGTCAGTTGGATGCCATATTCTACAGCAAAGGCATGAATTTCGGACCCTATGAACATGGTCCCTCTGTCTGTTACGATAGTCTGAGGGATCCCAAATCTATGCACCAGATGCTCTTTGATGAACTCAACTACCGCTCCCTGATCGGTTTGTTTGAGGGGAATGGCCTCTACCCATTTTGCGAAATAGTTGGTGGCAGTGATAATATGGGTGTGCTGTTTGGAAAAGGGAGGAAAAATGGTCCCTATTAGGTCGATGACCCAACGTCGAAATGGCTAAGGTTTCATTATTAGATTCATTTCTTCTGTTGGCACTCTCTAAATCAGACCATGTAGTTGGCATTTTTCGCAACCCTTGGCTAACCAATAGCATTAATCTTGGACCATCTTTAGCCAAAAATAGCCATATCGCTTGATCAACCATGCCATTTTGCAGCCACTCTGATAAGCTCCACATATTCCTTCGTGGACCTCTATCATGATTTTCATTGTCACATCATGTCCGACACATTGTATTGCCATGGATTTTCACTTCCCTTGATTTTCATTGTCACATCCTGTCTGACACATTGTATTGCCACGGATTTTCACTTCCCTTGATTTTCATTGCCATCATGATGAGCTCCATTTCACTTGATTTTTATTGCCATTTTGCCTAATTTAGCCACGACCAGACTGTGGCTAAATTAGCCACAATTTGGCCATGGCTAATCCGTGGTTAAAAATTGGCCCCAAATTTCACGCCAATTTTAGCTACCAAAAATAGCCACGGGTTGGCCGTGACTAAGTTTTCTTCCTATTTTTTTTAAATTCGTGACTAATCTGTGGCTGATAGCTATAGATTAGCCACATATTTTTTTCGTGGCTATATGCAGTTTTTCTTGTAGTGACAGCTTTACGATCGGATGGTATCTTTGTTCCGCGTCACTCAAATGCCTGCTCAAATAATATACAGCCCATTCGAGACTATTTTCATCTTCTTGAGCTAGGAAAGCCCCAATGGTCTCATCGGCTACCGAAATGTAAAGTTTGAGCGGCTTTCATTTTTGAGGCGGCATCATTACATGAGGAGAAGTTAAAGTTTCCTTGATTCTCTCGAATGCCTGCGCATGTTCTTTTGACCATTCGAAGTCGTCATGGTCCTTTAATTTTAATAAGGGTAAGAAAATCTTGGTCTTTCCTGCAATGTTTGAAATAAACCTTCTCAAGTAATTGACCTTTTCCAAGAAACTGCTGAAGTTCTTTCTTGGTCCGAGGTGTCTCGGCAGCTAGGATGGCCTTTGCCTTGTTTACCTCCACTTCGATTCCTTTCTTATGCAATAAAAACCCAAGAAAGTGGCATGCAGCCACTCCGAACATGCATTTCAATGGGTTCAACTTCAATTGGAATTTTCTCATCCTCTCAAAGGCCATAACTAAGTGCTGTAAATGTTGAGCGAAGCTAGTAGACTTAATGATGAGATCGTCGATGTAGATCTTAGTGAAATCATTCATGTAGTCATGAAAAATGCAGTTCATGGCTCTCTAATATGTAACCCCGGCATTTTTAAAGCCAAACGGCATTGATGCGGTCGAATCTTGGTTTGACCACATGTCGGGGTATGAAGCACTCTGAGATGTCCTTGCTGGTGGCCCACCTGTCAAAGAGGGAGGAACGCACGTGAGACTGGCCGGTTTTGCCTCGGCGTAGGCTCTCCGACGCTCAAATCAGTGTTTTTGGAGAAGATGATGAATAGTAACCTAGAAGCCACATTGCTTGGTAAGCACATTGCTTGGTAAGAGAGTGTTATATGTATCTTACCCTTGGGTGGAGAGCCATTGGGGGCTTTTATATGAGAGTGAGGAGCCTGGATGTGACATGGTTGGTGGGAGCCGGTCACTTTTGGCACTGTAGCCGTACTGAATATGCGCCTTTTGTCCCCCTCATGAATCCTATTGGTGGCTGCTCCCACTATTCATTAATGAGGAGTCTTGTTGGCAATCAATATATATCTTGGGCATTTATGACCAAGGATTGTGTTTATGACTTGGCATTTAATGCGCTGGAGGCTGATGGGATGGACCCATGTGCCACTGGGATGCGTTAGGTGGCAGTGGGCTGCGCTTGTCAGAGATCGCCAGCTGGACTTGTGCCCGTTGGATGCCCAACCCTGTAACGTCTAAGTGTGGGATCTCGCCCTCGATGGGGGCGCCCTCGAGGGCCGCATCTCAGTTCGAGGATACCCGAGATAGCACGTTGGTGTCTTATCGGGCTCTCGGGAGAGAGAGGTCAGCTTGTGAGCCCTTTCGAGGGCCATCGTTGTATCGAGGGCCGTAATTCCCCTACTTATCATTAGTCCCCCCGCTCTTGATTGTGACTGTGACGACCCGGTAAACCACATTATTTTAAATTTGAAATATTTTACTATTTTATGAGAAAATCCTTTTATTTTGAACAAATGTACATTGCATTACATGCATTTATTAAAAATGTGACTTGTTCTTAATGAAATTAAAACCTACAAATTTCTCCTCAATTTTTTTTCGAAAAACAACCCACAAACCTAAACTACCGGTGTTAATTTTATTATTGGTGATATTGTCTCCATATCATGAAATTTAAGTTTCATTTTCCTCCCTAATTTCGAAATTAATAATAAAAATTATTTTAGAAACTATACAATTACGAGAATTAATTATTTACTTCAAAATTTTAACATTTTTGAAATAGTATTATCAAAATATATGGAAAAATCCGAAAATAACTATAAATATAATATATATATATAATTAGTTAAGTATGACTTCTATTAGTTTAATTACCTAATTATGTCATTTCATGTAAAATGTGGTAAAAAGGAAGACTACATGTAAATTTTACCACTTAGTATTTCAACTACCAAAATGTGTATTAATCGTTACCATCCATATATAATTGTATATTTGGCTATCTCTCCTACTATTATATAAATATATATATATTTAGGAAAAATAATTTCCAAAAATCATTAAGCTTTTTAAATTGTTTTCTTATTTATAAGTTTATAAATTTACTTTCTTTACAAATAATATTTGTTTCAAAATTATATTTTATCCCTTAATAATTAATAATTACATATCCTAGACTATTATGACTTGGAAAAAATATATTTTTCAAGATTAGAATTTAATTTCCTTGATTTTCGAAATTTGCTCAAAATAAATCATAAATTCACAATAAAATTACAAACTTCCAAATAAAATTATAAAATTCGAATTTTTAATTACCATAATATATTTCCTAAAATTTTAAGTGTAAATTTCGAATTTTAACAAATTAAAACCTGATTTTCGGATTTTAATTAAAGAAAAATTGCAAATGCTAGATATTAATCTATTTCGTGATATTTTACAAGAAAAATATCCTCTAATATACCATAAATAAATATTGTTGCATGGCTCACATTTACTTAGCCTATGAATCATATCATAGCATGTACACCCAAGCCTAATTAGTCTTCCACATGGAAGAATTCATTTAATGGTATTAATCTAGGTGGAAAAATTGTAATTATGAAGAAAATGACCCTCAACAAAAATCTAATTCATTCTTCCTCTTATTAAAACAAACAAGACAAAATCCTACCTTCTTTTTTCCTAGCAAGAACCGGCCACAACACACACCTCACACACTCTTCTAAATTTTCTCCCAAAAACACTCTAATTTCCTATTCTTTTACCCCACAAATTACTACACCCAAAAAGAAAGAAAAAGAAGGTAGAAACCTTACTTGATCATATAAGTAGAGGTTTTTCTTGTCTCTTGAAGGAGGTTACATGAAGTCAAGAAATTAGTATCACTACTTTGTGCTTTCTTAGTTAGAATTATGTGCTAGAATATGGTCTTGCAAATATTATTTCATTTTATGAAATATTATATGATCATTATGTGCTTAGATGTTCATGAAAATTTACTATATTACAAGTTTAGGGTAATATAGTATATTTGACATTATGTTCATCTTATTTGGAAAATTTAATATGTTTTAGGAAAGTATGAGTTTTTGGAAAAGATATACTATTTTCACAAAAATATATTACTTAAAGTTACCAAACTATATTGTTTTTATATTTATATATATATATATATATATCTCATACGTATATAGTTTAGATATATATATATATAGTACGTACATATATAAAATTATGTCGGGTTATAAGTTGTATAGTTGTTTATATATATATATATATAATACGTACATGTATATAATTATGTTGAGTTAGTGATATTATATATATATATATATATATAAATATATGATGTACGTGTATGTATATAAGTATAGTTGTGGATTATTATATGATTATTTTAGATTTATGGTTTAATTATGTGTTTAATCTAAACTTCTATTATGTTTAGTCTAAGTTTCTATTTTAATGATAGGTTTAGTCTAAATATATATAAATATATATACATATATATATATACACATATTATTATGTTTTGATTATATTTTAGTTTAAATTTGGTATTTCATTATTTTCTATTACGAGATATTACTTTCTATTACTTTATTTCATATTGATAATATTATTTTCTAAGATGTTGGAATTATATGTTGAAATATGGAAGCAAGACTTCCAAGATGATTCTATGTGCACAAATTGTGATTATGAAACGGGCCCGAACTATATCGGAGTGGTTTGGGTGAGTTCCGCCGGGACATACCAATGGGATAGCCGGCTGTAAGAGTTCTCACTCCCTCCATCTCCTAATCCCCCCTTATGTAGACGGAGTGATCTATATAAGAGAGTGGGTCGTAGGAAAAATTTGGCATAACACCCGGGGTACGACCATTGGAGGATATGGCAGGCGGGAGTAATGTGCTGGTTGTTATTTCGGCCGGGGGAGTCATAAGGGTCACTATTAGGTGACGAGAAAGGTTTGAAATGAAAACCTACGTTTTTATGTGTAAAGTAACCATATGTGCCTATGTGCAAATCACACACACGAGCACCTTATGTGCTTAAGTAATGTTTCTACTCAACTGTATGTTGATCGTGTTCATATGATATATTTTTTTAGATGAACCCGATACTAGCTTAAATAAAGGCGAGAAGGAAGAACCCTTTGAAGTTTTTTTTTTAGAAAGAGAGCGACGAAATTCCGCTGCGTACTTATTATTTTGTAATTGTTGACTTTATGTATGTTGTGAACGTACCTTTGTGTCCGGCGTTTTGAACTGGTTGTATTATCTTGACATTTTGTTATATATTTAAGCATGTTTTCTATTACTTGCTTTTGAATGTAATTTATATGAAACAAACTTGGTTACCGGGGTCGTTATAAGTGGTATCAGAGCAGGTTGCCAGTCGGAAAATCGGGAGCTAAGTGCTCTGTGGGGCAAAGTGCTATGCACACGGGAGCCACCTCTTGAGCCTGTAGAGCAAATGTTACGTCTTGAGCCCACGAGGCCAAGTACTATATATCTTGAAAGTCTTGAGCCCATGAGGCCAAGTACTATGTCTTGAATGTTTTGTGTCTGTGGGGCAAAGTGCTACGTATGCGGAAGACGCCTCTTGAACCCACAGGAGCTACCTCTAGAGTCCCAACGCCTGGCAGTTGGTAATAGTATGCGTGATTTTTGCTACAAAACTTCTAGAGTATCTACTGGATTTAATATTTGATTGAAATATATTTTAGGTTTACACCTAAGCTGTGCTGGGTAAGGATTCTCGACGTAAGATTTCGAAATAGAAAGGAGATAGGCTTGATCCGAGAAGGTTAATTAGGAATGAATTTTCTTGGGTAGTGTTTGACATATAGGGTGGCGGGTGTGGCTGGGCGGCCGACCAGTGCATACTTTGCTCCCCTAAATGGCAAATACTTGACTAATTTGAGTATAAGGCGAATTTTGTTTAGGTTATAGTTGTAAATGACTACTTGTGGAATTATGTGACTTAAGTTCTACATGTGTAAAATCCACGTCTTGAACTTATAGGAACCAACTCGAGAGTCACCACGGGTATATGTGAAAGTTGCTAAGATCTCTAGTGCATATATTGGATTTTGTATTTGGCTTGAATTGTATTTTACGAAAACTTATCTTTTGGTAAAAATTAGTACTGAAAGAGAGACCTTGAGAATTGGGAAATGTAGAGGCTATGTACTTTATTGAACTTAAGAAAAGAAAGATTTGGAAGCTTGTGGTGGTCTAAGACTCGAAATTTGAGATAGGATTCATAATTATACTATAGTAGTAGAAACGGGATTGAAAATTGAAAAGTACAACGAAGCAATTGATAAACTAAGACACTTTGTGAGACTATAATCTATGGGTGGCCCAAGTGAAAGGAACTCTGGAGGATATATCAAAGCTGCAAGAATGGGTGTGCAAGGAACTGGTTGTATTATCTTGACATTTTGTTATATATTTAAGCATGTTTTCTATTACTTACTTTTGAATTTAAATTATATGAAACAAACTTGGTTACCGGGGTCGTTATTGTGACGAGGGCGTCAGCCTTCAAGAGTGAATTAATTGATTGGATGTCAGGTGTCCCTTCATTTTTGAATTTGAAATGCCATCAGTGTACAAAAGGTCGCCCCTTTTCCGGCTCTATCAGCCCACGCGCGTGTTTGGGGAGACGTGGCACGCCCCCATCCATTAATTTCTAGCGGCCGAAAAGTCATCATGAGGAGGGGCGTGCCTAGTCATAATTACTGTAGGCCTTTTTGGGCTGCGGTGACTGAAGCGTCATAATGGCTGGTGGCGTTTCCCGTGTAACTTATAAATAGTTGAGTTTCGCCACAAATTGATTTTTCCTCTTTACTTACAACATTCGTACAAGTCGTAGAAGCAAGAGTTTTTAGAGACACTAGCGCTCTCAGGCATCTGTCTTCCCCATTCATCTTCTTCAGGTGAACTTTCTTTTCTTTCTTAGCATTTCCATTTTAGCCAAAAACCCTAGCCGCCATGGGTCCCAAGAGAAAAATTTTGGATGATTTAGATCCGACGCCTAAGGACTTGGCGGCGGAGAGGGAGGTTCGCCTCCCCTCCCAGCCAATTTCAGGCACCGGTGAAGGTCGTGCCGCAGAGACCACCAGGGCAGCGCAGGCCGGGGCGTCGTTAGGCGATGATTTGAGAGGAGAAGCACCGGGCAACGCGCCGGAAAGAGCTCGCCCCCATCAAAACAAGAAAACACCGGGGGAAGCCAAGGGGATGTCGGGTCTAGCGGGTCCCCAGCCAAGAGCCCAAAGACGCGAGGTAGTGGAATGTGCAAGTTTCAAACCTCTTCACTCCCCCACGACATTTCCAGCAATATTACGGCGGCAGAGATAGACAGGATCCGGGAGGAGTTCGGGGTCCAATCCCTATTCACATGCCGAGCCCTAATGAGAACATGGTGGAGCCCCAGGAGGGATGCGTGGCCCTCAATCTCCACCATTTCGAAGCGGGACTGTGCCTACCCTTTTCTCCCGAAGTCCGGAGGTTATTGGAGTTCGTCGGCGTCTACCCCAGTCAGCTGGTACCTAACTCCATCATGATCATCATCGCCTTCGTGGTGATCATGAAATGTTTGAAGGAAGAGGCCAGCTCTGCCAACTTTTTCGAGTTTTTTTGGTCGAACGATTTGGTTCGGTCCGACCCAGGCGAATCGGCTGAAGACGAGCCCGGATTTTTGTACCTGTCTGCCCGTTCGGCTTCCTCGAAGGTGCTGGACGATTTTAAGTCCTCTCATGGGTCAGGGTTGAAAAGAAAGTTTGTCTTCGTGGAGGATTGAGGGCAGTTGGGCATGCCCTCGAATCGGCGTCAATCCCCTGTGCTTAATCAGAACTTTTTCCATGAAGAGCCAAGCTTCGACGAGGGGAAAGTAGTGGACTTGGAAAAAATGGGAAGAATGTGCGCGGTCTTCCTGACTTCAGAGGACATACTCTGGGCCTGCCGTCTCTCAAAATCCTCCGGCAACCCTGGCCCGGCGAGCGCCCCGGTATGCGGCGCCAAACCTTTTCCGAGAGCATCCTTAGGGCTTATACTTCCCCTTATCTTTTCACTTTTCTCTTGTTTTCCTTTTTCGAGGGTTCCACAATATTGACTGATGTCCTTTGTTAAGCAGGTCTCAAAATTCTCATGGATGCACGCAAGGTATTGCTGGCTAGGCTCGACCGCCAAAAGCGTCAGACCCAACCTTCTCGGCCCAAAGTGACGGCGTTCCACAAGTCCGTTACTCAAAAGACCCGACGGTTAAGGAGGGATACTAGCGCCGGGGAGGGGTCAAGCTAGGCCGCGGAGGCTACCCGGGTCGAGACCGGGACAGAAGAGGCTTACCAACCAGTAGAGGTGAGGGCGCCATTAACCGAGGAGGTGGCGGCCCCGGGGGGCAACGAGGGTGGCCAAGAACCCTTGGATCGAGCAGCCCCCCAAACCGAGACTTCTACGCCACCGCCGGCTCCCGCAGCCTCCAGTGCGCTAGCCCCCGCAGTCGCTTCACCAAGGCCTACTCCTACTGAGCGTCGCCTCCGCCTCGAATGGAGGCATCACTTGGCAGCCCCCCTGCTGGAGCTACCCAAACAACTCCCCCCACGGGGCCAAGTCCTGGGAGTGTCGCCCCTAGAAGGGCCATGCCGGGGGTCTCTATTCACGAGGGAGGCACCGAGGGCTCTCGAAAGAGGGCCGTAGCTGAGGAGGCCGCCCGAGAGGTGAAAAAATAGAGGCTCGCTCGCTCGGGCAAGGGTAAACGAGTGGCTACCCCCGAGCCCTCGGACACGGACGAGGAGGAGGAACTCCTCAAGTGCACTGACTCGGGGCCCAGCAACCCAGTTCACCTCCAACACCACCATTCTAACCTCCGCATAACCGGGGTGGGAGCCAATGAGACCGACACCAAGATGAATTTGGCTCTACTCCGGGGTCTCGAGTTGCTGGCCGACCATCGGTCACTTTTAAAATGCTTGATCGCATAGCTGGAGACTAACTTGGCCAATGCCCTGATTGGGGTAAGGAAACATCTTCATATTTTTCACTGGGTTTATGGCTTTCCATTTTTAACCGTGTTCCTGGGCAGGTCGTCGTCCCTCTCTCCCCTCATTTCCTCCATCGCACGAGCATCTTTCGCCGGGGGAAGAATAAGTACAAGAGGCTTTTTCGGGAGGAGAGGAAGAAAAAGAAACAAGTGTCGGCCGAAATAGAGAAATGCCTCGAAGAGACTGAGGTACTCGCCGGGAAACTGGTCTGGCCTAACGATACTCTTCGAGGGCAACTGCAGGAAAGCCAGCAACTCCTCGAGTCTGCCCGGACCCGCATCACAGAGCTCGAGAAGCGATGCAAAGACTTGGACAACGAGGTGAAGCGAACGGCCAAGGCTTGGGAGGATGCACGGGAGCTATGCAAGGAGGCTGAAACCGCCCGCGACTTTGCCAAAGAGCGGCTCGAAGTGGTTAATCAGAAGAGAGCCAAGGCAGAAGCTCTGGCCTTCCGTAACTACGACGAGGGCGTCAAAGAGGGACTTCGATGGGCTGAGTGGACCTTCCCTGGGCGGTGCCGCAAGAGGATCAAGCGAGCCTTCTCGAGGTTCCTTGTGAGCGAGGTGTTCGATTACATTCGAACATACCTTAGCTTCCAGGATTCTGCTAAGGCTGTTGATCTTGTCCTCGATCAACTCCAAACGCGGGGTGACCTGGATGAGGACTTTGATTGCAACTCCGTTGGGCTCTCGTTTGATCGCAACGGGGTACCTGTAGAAGAGGCGTCGCCCTCGTCGGGGAAGTCCAAAGAGTTTGACTTCCAAGGGAATGAGTTCAATTTCATCTTCCGTTGCCTCTATATCCAACTGCCTGACAGTGCCAAAGGCGAATCATCACGCGAAGAGGACCTTCCGCGCCGGCTCCCGAGAGTTGGAAGGACCAGATGGCCGAGCCAAGCTCTTCAAGTGACCCCGAGGGCGAAGATGGAGGTGACGATGCGGGGGCGACTGTTGGCGCCGGGGGCAAGGATGGAGATCAGGAGGAGAGACCTGTTGAAGTTAGCGACTAGGTTAAAGACCCCCCCCCCCTTTTACTGTGATCCCCTTTGCTCCTTTTTTAACTCCCCTTGTATTGGTCCGCTTGAGTCCCCCTTGTATTTCTATTGCCCTCGGGCTTGATTAATGAAACTTCACTCCTTTCCGGGGCCTTTCCTATTCAACAAAGTGCGATCAATCTTTTGTTCTCTGTCACTTTTCACATTTATTTTTTCTAAGTTACAATGCTTCGATGAGATCGAGGGATTTCCTCGATTCAACAAATGTGCTGAGTTATGTGCTAGCTTCAGTGCAAAATTATTTTTTAAAAACTTTAATATGGGAATTTTAAACATAACTATGAGGAAGTTTTATTATAACGTAGATTTCCTCGATTTCATAAAAGTACTGTACTATGCACAATTTTACAAAAGAATTCAATTAATTAACGGTGCACAAGAACAACTTAAAGATAGTCGAGAGGAACAAGGAAACTTTATTTACAACACGTTTTTGTACTGCCCCTCTCCCCTCGAAACAAAAGTATTCTCGACATGTTTCTTAATCAATAAACGAGACAACTAATCAAGGATAGGACAGATAAACTTATCTTATACATAGAATTTTCTAAGATTTGAGGCATTCCATGGTCGAGGCAGTTCTCTTCCTTCCATGTCCTCGAGCCGATACGTATTATATTTGGAGACCTTGATAACTCTGTAAGGCCCTTCCCAGTTTGGATCCAATTTTCCCACATGCCTAGATACCTCGACCTTCGTGAGGACTAGGTCTCCAAGCTGGAAATTCCTGGGGCGTACTCCTTTATTATAAGCTCGGCCTATGGAGGCTCGATACCTTTGCATCCTCAACCAGGCTGCGTTCCTCTTCTCCTCAAGCAAGTTTAGCTCAGTAGCGCTATTTTCCTCATTCCTGGACTCGTTGAAATGCGCTACTCTGGCTGTGTTGTGCAGTATTTCAGCTGGGATCACCGCTTTAGACCCGTACACTAGGGCATATGGGGAGTCTGCTGTTGCTGTTCGAGGGGTGGTGCGATAGGCCCACAGTACTCCCGGAAACTCGTCTGCCCACTCTCCTTTAAGGGCGCCCAGTGCCGTCTTGAGGTTTTGCAAAATAATGTGATTGGTGACCTCAACTTGACAATTTGCTTGGGGGTTTCCCATGTATGTGAACCGCTGTTCAATGCCATGACTCTGGCACTATTCCGCCGTGGCTTGACTCTGGAATTGGGTGCCATTATCCGATACCAAAATTCGAGGGACCCCGAACCTGTAAATGATATTCTTCCATATGAAGGATCCAATCGAGGCATCTGTGATCTTGGGGACTGCCTCCGCTTCGACCCACTTCGTGAAGTACTCCACTGCTACTATGGCGAACTTTCTTTGGCCTTTGCCCGTGGGAAAAGGTCCCACCACGTCGATTCCCCACTGGTTAAAGGGCCACGAAATTTCAACACTCACCATTTCTGCAGCCGGCTTGTGTGGAAGGTTAGCATAAAACTGGCATTTGGGCATCTTCGGGCATATTCAGATGCGTCCTCCAAGATTGTTGGCCAGTAAAAACCACTCCTCATAATCTTCTTGGACAAGGACATTCCTCCTGCATGGTTTACGCAACTTCCCTCGTGGACCAATTGCATTACTTTGCGGGCCTCCGAGGGGAGGAGACATCTAAGTGGGGGCCTGAGGAAAGACTTGCGGAACAGCATTCCCTCATTATCTAGGGCATACCTTGCACACTACCTCCTCAGCCTTCGTAATTGGTTTTGATCAGTGATTCCCTCTCCCCCCTCCAAGGCACGGATTTCATCCTGCCAACTGGGTTCGAGGGGCTGAATGGGCAAAATGGTGGCCGCCTTCCCTCGAACTGAAGAGGAATCGAGGATCTGGAAACTCACCATTTGATCTCTAGTGCCTTTGAGGGTGCTTGCGAATTTGGACAAGCCATCCGCACGCTCGTTTTCTTCCCTCGGTATTTGTTCCAAAGCAAAAGACTGGAAGCTTCCCTTTAGCTTTGTGACGTACTCAAGGTGCCTAGTCATTGTCGTGTCCTTAGCTTCATATATTCCTCCGATCTGGTTAGAGACCAATTGAGAATCGGTGAAGGCCCTGATATGGGAAAATCCCTCTCGGAGTGCCGGACGGGCTGGTCTGTAAGCACCACCATCGAATGTGACTGAAAGTATTGTCTCAACTTCCTCGCAGAGTGGATAAGGGCCAGTGCAAATTTTTCTATCTCCATGTAATTCTTCTCCGGCCCTTGTAATAGCTTGCTGAGGATAGTAAACAGGAAGGTGCTTTCGATCTCTTATTACCACGATCACTGAGCTGACCGCTTCCGAGGATACCGTGAGATATAAGTACAATTTTTCCCCTGGATTTGGTGACCAGATATTCTTTGAGTTCTCTCAAGGCCTGCTCACATTCGGGTGTCCATTTGAAGTCAGGGACTTTCCTCAACTTTTTGAAGAAAAGTAGGTTCTTGTCCGCTAACCGAGATATGAACCTGTTTAAGGAAACAATCCGGCTGCAGAGCCTTTGAACGTCCTTGACTGACTTAGGAGTCCCGATTTTCTGTAACGCCTCGATTTTCTTCGGGTTGGCCTCGATCCCCCTTTCGCTGACCATATACTCTAGAAACTTTCCCCCTCGAACTCCAAATGTGCATTTCGAGGGGTTGAGTTTGAGGCCAAACTCTCTGAGCACTTGAAAAACTTCTCTAAGGTGTTCAAGATGGTCTTTCTCTTCCGGGCTTTTGACAATCATGTCATCCACATATACTTCCACAATTCGCCCTATAAATTCCTTGAATATGAGGTTTACTAACCTTTGATAGGTCGCCCCCGCATTCTTGAGTCCGAAGGGCATGACCAGGAAGCAGTAAACTCCCATCTCCACTACGAATGAAGTTTTGGGCTGGTCCTCCAGAGCCATTGAGATCTGATAGTACCCTTGATAGGCATCCATCATACTCATCATCTCGCAGCCTGTCGTGGAGTCCACAAGCTGATTAATTCGAGGGAGCAGGTAGGGGTCCTTCGGGCACGCCTTGTTGAGATCCGTGAAATCATTGCACATCCTCCATTTGCCTGGCCCCTTGGGTACCACTACCACATTACATAGCTACTCCGAGAAGTGTATTGGCATGATATATCCGGCTTTCAGCAACTTGTTCACTTCTCCCTCGATTATTTTGTTTCTCTCGACTCCGAAGACTCTCTTCTTCTACTTGATAGGCTTGAAGGTGGGGTCGACGTTTAGGCGGTGCACAATAACCTCGGAGCTGATTCTAGAGAAGTCCGAGGGTTGCCATGCAAACACGTCCCGGTTCTCTCGAAGGAACTGGACGAGCATTACCTCCTTGGCCCTATCAAGCTGAGCTCCAGTCTTAGTAGTTTTCTCGAGGTTCCCTAGTTCTAACTCGATGGCTTTTGACTCTCCAGTGGGCTTGATTCTGCTATCCTCGAGCTTTCTAGTTTTCGAGGGCGTCTCTACCGGTCCTCTAGAGTCGCTATCCGAGCCAACTTCAGGGGACTTCCTCTTTCCGGACCCAGGCTTCATTCCCAGTGAGACAGAGTAGCAGGTCCATGTGTCTACAACATCGCATCTCACCTGCCCGATCCCAACCTCGGTAGGAAACTTCATCATGAGGTGATAGGTGGACACCACCACTCTGGATGCATTAAGTGCCGGCCGGCCTGGAATCATGTTGTACGCGAATGAGGCATCCACCACCAGGTAGTTTACCATTAAGGTTCGTCTGTTGGACTCCTGGCCGAGGGACGTCGGCAGCTTGATCTGCCCCAAGGCATTCTCATCGGCTCCATGTCAATTTTGCCCATGTCCATCTTCCTCAAGGTTGAGTAAAATAGGACGTTGGCCGAACTACCGTAGTCGATCAGTGTCTTGGTGATAGCAAAGTTGGCCACATCTACCATCACCACCATCGAATAGTCTAGTTGTTCGGTCAAGCCTTCCGAGCTCTGTACTGGGATCCTGTCATTCTTGTTGAATTCTATCGAGCATTCTTCGATTGTGTTGACCTGCTGGGGGTGACCCGGATCCTCAAGGGCAAACCGGTCATACCGGAGCTTCCTGCCTACTTTCTTACGCGAGGATTGAGTGTCTCCCCCCGCCGGTCCCCTGACGATTATAAGGATCGTGCCCTTGGTAGGGTGATTACCGCTCATGGGTCTCTTTCCTGCTTTCTTCGAGGTCTTCGGAAGCCTTTGGGGACTTTGCTTCCTTGGGGATCTCGACCGATCACGATGGACCGGGGAAGCTTGATTGTTATAGTACTCCAATTTCTTGACAAATTCCTAGAGCTTCCTGCCGCGGATCTGGGTCTCGATCTCGTCTTGTAAATTCTAACAATCATCCGTGTTGTGCCCATATTCTCGATGATAGGCACAGTACTTCCCACTCCTCCGAGCTTTCTTCCCCTCGAGTATCCCCTTAGGCGTTGAAAACACGTGGCACTCGAGAAGGGAGAAGATTTCAGCCGGAGTCTTGGTGAGGGAGGCATAATCTTTGTACTTTCTGGTCGGCTCTTCCCTTTCCTTGCTCCTCAATTTTTCTTCTCGGGGCATGGTGCTTCCTTCACCCTTAGTCTTCGGAGGGTGCTTTATCAGATTGAGTTCTTCCACCTCCATATATTTGGAGGCCAGCTATTGGATCCCGGCAATGGTACGGGGGGCCTGCATGATGATGGCCTCCGCACAATTCTCATTCTTCAAGGTCTGATACAGCGCATGTCTGACAAACTTAACCCCAACATCTTCCACCTTGAGGAGCTCATCGTTGAATCGCTCCATGAAAGCCCGTAGACTCTCTCCTTCCTTCTGGATAACCCCGTACAAGTGAGTATGGGACAGTTTAGTAGATATCTTGGTAGCAAAATGATTCAAGAAACAGTCCGCCAATTCCTCATATGAAGAGATGGACTGTGGTTCCATCTTCTTGAACCACGTAAGAGCAATCCCCTGGAGGGTGGTGGAGAAAAGACGAGCCCATACATGGACGTTGCTAGTTGCTACCCGCACTACGTCCTCATAATGGGTTAGATGTTCCACTGGGTCCATAGTGCCATCAAAACGGGGTAGGCTGGTACGCATGCACTCAACCCGGGCCAAGCGAGATTCTGCAATCTCCAAGATGAAAGGGAACCTTTCCAACCGGTGGTTATAGGGAGGCAGGTATCGTGTAGCTTCCACCCTCATGCTTTTCTCTCCTTCACGTCGTCTGGAAAGCCACTCTATCTCATCTTGTAGATCGCTGACCTGTTGGCGCATGCGAACCAGTTCCTTCGGTCCCTCCTCCCTTCGCGGGCGCGGACGGTGACCACCGGTCCTGGACCTGGTAAGAGCGTCCATGGCATTACGTCTAGGAGGGACCCGACATGTGGTGATATTACCTGACTCTGCAACCTCCTCCCGGTGGTTATGTCGGTGGCTCCCCTCACGCGGGGAATGACTCCGTGAGGGAGCATGGTGTTCGTTGTGGCGGGAGGCGGCGGGAGGTCCTACCTCATTTGGCGATGGAGATAGTCCTCTAGATAATAACCGGATCAATGTTTGGTCATCGCAGGCCCCCAGCAGCTGCCTCACTCGGCTGATGGGGAGGGTGACCGTATGTTCTGCTTGTTGCGTGTCCACTGCATAGGCCGGTATGGGGTCGTGGGAAGGACCCACCCCAGGGCCTGCAGGCGGTACAGGGGCAGCGTGCCCCTTTTCTTTATCTATCACATTGACGGCTTCCCCTGCCCGTTGAGTCACTTCGGGAGGGTCACGGTTGCCCCTCTTCGAGAAAGTGCCGGACATGTGGGTTCGCTGCGTATTCACCATTCTTCTTTTGAAAAATCACCTCTTGGACAGGATTAGGCCCTCCTCCTAGCGCCAAAATGATGCGGTCGAATCTCGGTTTGACCACGTCTTGGGGTACAAAGCACTCCGAGATGTCCTTGCTGGTGGCCCACCTGTCAAAGAGGGAGGAACGCACATGAGACTAGCCGATTTTGCTCCAGCGTAGGCTCTCCGACGCTCAAGTCAGTGTTTTTGGAGGAGAAGATGAATAGTAATCTAGAAGCCAAATTGCTTGGTAAGAGAGTGTTATATGTATCTTACCCTTGGGTGGAGAGCCATTGGGGGCTTTTATATGAGAGTGAGGAGCCTGGATGTGACATGGTTGGTGGGGGCCGATCACTTTTGGCACTGTAGCTGTACTGAATATGTGCATTTTGTCCCCCTCATAAATCCTATTGGCGGCTGCTCCCACTACTCATTAATGAGGAGTCTTGTTGGCAATTAATGTATATCTTGGGCATTTATGACCAAGGATTGTATTTATGACTTGGCATTTAATGCGCTGGAGACTGATGGAATGGACCCATGTGCCATTGGGATGCGTTAGGTGGCAGTGGGCTGCACTTGTCAGAGATAGCCAGCTGGACTTGTGCCCGTTGGATGCCCAACCCTGCAACGGCTAAGTGTGGGATCGCGCCCTCGATGGGGGTGCCCTCGAGGGCCGCATCTCAGTTCGAGGATACCCGAGATAGCATGTTGGTGTCTTATGGGGCTCTCGAGGGAGAGAGGTCAGCTTGTGAGCCCTTTCGAGGGCCATCGTTGTATCGAGGGCCGTAATTCCCCTACTTAGGCGAATTTGAGGCTTGTAGTGATGTGGCGTAGTGAGGTGGCACCTGACTCATCAGGCATGACCTTCCATTGAAAGGTACCAATGCCCCCGGGCATTAGAATGCCCATTTCGGGATATCCTCTTCGGCTACAAAGATTTGATTGTATCTTGCATTGCCGTTGACAAGAGTTAAAAAACTCGTGCCCTGTGATGGCTTCTATCATCATGTCTGCCATTGGCAACATATATTCATCTTTTGGGGATGCCAAGTTTAAATCTCTGAAATCTATGCAAATCCTCAGTTTGCTATTCTTTTTTATGACTGGCACGACATTAGCCACCCATTCAATATATCTGGCCACTTCGATAAAATTTGCCTTGAGCAGTCGTTGGATCTCCTCTTTGATTAACACATAGACTTCTTCAGACATATGTCGAAGAGGTTGTTTCTGCGGCTTAACCCAGGCAAGATGGGTGTATGATGTTCCACCAAGTCCGTGCTGAGACCGGGCATTTCATCATAATTCCACGCAAAACAATCCTTATACTGCTTAAGTATATTGATCATGGCCTCTTTATTTTTGGGACTTAGTAGAGCACTAATGTATGTGGGCCTATGATCATTTTCATTGCCAAGCTCCATTTCGATCACAGGATCCAAAACCTGGATTCTGACATTATCGAGCTTTGCCGGAGCGACACTCAACTCTTTCAATGTGATCTCGTCTGCTAAAGTGAGATCTTGATCAAGATCATAGATTACATCCGCATTACAACTGTAATAATTGGAAAGGTCTTTAGCCAATAAGGCCAAAGTTTTATTTATTATTATTGATCCAGTACTATCCAAAATTATTACAACTTTGTCTATATCGACATTATTCATGACTAATATCTTGGAAAATAGAAAGCGGCCTCTCTTCGATGTTGCAAGGCCTGCTAACTTCCTTTGTCATAGCAACTTCTAGACTAAGTGGTGCCACAGACGAAGTAGCACAAAGCGGACGACCATATTTGTCTTGTCCGATAAACCTGTAGGGCCCGACATTGTTGGAGTAGTATCTGGCTTCCACTACACTCACATTGGCCATGAACCGCCTCTCTTCATCTTCACCATCTCTGGCCCATTCTCGCCATCTCCCAAAAACACTAAGAACTGGTATAAGATTTATGGGATGCACATGGCGGAATGGATCTAATCTCTTCCTAACAACGTGTTGTAGGAAGTCTTTGCGTCTATCACAAAAAATGCAGAAGTGACAGTTTTGTTCCAGATGCTTACTTCGATAGGCAGGTTGCCCATGATGTCCGCCTTTCCTTTTACAAAATTGCCAATTACCACATCTTTCTTAAGGAGATTAGCCTTCTCCTTCCCAATGCGTTTTATGGTTTGGAGAAGCATGATGTTTACTGCAGCCCCATTATCTACCAGCATTCTTCTAGTAGGCTTGCCATCGAGATGGCCAGCCACAAAGAGGGGCTTTACACACTTCGCCATGCTTGGCAGAGGCTTCTGGAATAGAGCTTTGTTCTCTTCGACTGCCTTACTCTTCTGGATTACTTGCTCAGAATTGTTCACAAAGAAAGCCACTGGTTCACTATCATCCCAAACCTCACTGCTTTCTT
The DNA here is from genome assembly GCA_026212405.1 of Petrea volubilis. NCBI lineage: Eukaryota > Viridiplantae > Streptophyta > Magnoliopsida > Lamiales > Verbenaceae > Petrea > Petrea volubilis. The sequence goes on from JAOWBU010000063.1 coordinate 45,988, forward strand.
CTGTGTCATTTTCAGAATCACTGTTAGCACTAATATTAGAAGGGAATGCCCATACCATAGTGCATTACATGTTAACAGTGTCGCCACTGGATGACGGTATGTTCGTGGTTTCCATTGGCAACTCTTTATACATCTGATTTAGTTCTTCCATCTTCACAATCCATTCACTCAATAGGTCCTCCTCTCCAACATCTTCTGCTCTACTTGTGGTATCATTCTTTGACTCATCACTTTCCAATACTATTGGAACGATAGTTTTTTTTCTCTAACATGATGCCGGTCGGGATAATTTTCTTGCTTTTCAAATCTATTGTCATCACTCCTTTACCTTTGGAGGGTCGTGTTGTTTCCTTCTTGAGAATTTCAGCCTCCTTGAGTTATTGCAAGTATCTCCGACACTGAGTTCGTGTCATTTCTCTAGGACTTGTCCCATTAGGAAACTTAGGATGCTTTACTGGTATCCAGTGTCCTTCTGGAGCTGCTGGTGGCTTAATGAACCGATTTTCGATTTGATTCACATCTTCAAGAGAGGCTAGGTAGTGCCCTCCTCTTATCACTCTGCTCTTTGTCGATCCTCCTGGGTGGACTTCGATCTCTCTTACTCCTATTCCAACCATGTCGCGATGGATTGCCATTGGCACAACACCCGCCGAGTGTGTAAGAGAGATATGGCACCATAGGCGGTTGTGGAACCATAGAAAAACTGGTCATGGGATTGGTCCAAGGACAGTAAGCTCTTGCTGGATAGACCCATGGCATTGTTGCCACTTTGTAATGGCATCTGGCACAAAGGCCCAGCTGCCATTCTGACTGCATCATTGCTTGCTCATTCTATTGGTTTTCCTACTCAGCTGGGTCATCTTGAATGTTGATCATGTTTACTCCCTCCGCCTGGAATGGCTCCTTATCGATTCCCATTTTTTTATTCATCCATTCCGGCAGAAAACGTAATGTGTCATTGTCTAGGTTGCTCTTGATCATCCACCTGAAAACCAGACAATCATTGGTATTATAAGTTCATGCATTACAAAATTTACAATACATTTTTCCTTCCAACTCTTTGGCCATTGGCATTCTATGATCAGTAGGTACTTTGATTTTGCCATCAGTCAACAAATGATAAAAAAATAGCCTCGATTTTTTATACATCAAAACCGTAACGCCTCTCTGTATCAAAATAGAATTCTGGCTTATTCAACATGCCAGGCGGCATTTTAATGTGAGTCTGTAATGCCCTAGGTTTTATCAAAGACGGGCAAACTGTGTTCGTTTGGCAAACAACTTGGGCTAGGCCCACTTCATTCTCCCATTGATCTTTTTCGACACTGACCAGGACATCTTGAACTTTGGCTAAGCCTACTTCATAGTGAGTGGCCTTGCTATGATGACCTCTTCAATTTTCTTCTCTTAGCAATTTTTCGTATTCAGTAATATGCCTGATTAAGTCAAATATTGATGCAAACTGCTGGCCAAATATTTTCTTTTTTAACTCGAGGTGTATGCCTCCTTTAGCCAAACTTATGTAACTTTCTTCAGCGATGATCACTGGGCAAAAGTGCCTAGCCCGGACGAATCTGCCTATGTATTCTTCGGCTAACTCCCCGGGCATTTGTTTCATATTGATCAATTTCGATATAGATACCTCAGGGGTTAGTTGATAGAAATGACTATGGAAAAGACTTGCCATAGTTGGCTAGTTGGGAACAGATCCAGGTTTTAATTTAACATACCACAAAAATACTTCTCCAGTTAAAGAATTTGAAAATAAATGTAATTTTAAGTTACCATCCATTCTGACTTCACCACACTATGTGGTGAATTTATCAATGTGCTCAATCGTGATTTATGACCCATCCCTATTAAATAGTTTAAAAACTGGAACCTTAAACCCTAGGGGAAAAAGAATCTCGTCAATTTGTGGGGGATAAAGGCAAGAATACCTGGGTGGTGAGGCTGATCGTTTATGCCTCAGCTAGTTCCCGCAGCAACATTTCCTGTATCTCTTATCCAGACACGACTTTGTTGTCATTTCAATTGGTGGCAGGTTGGGGTCTTTCTGCCACATATAGCATTGCGTAGGGGATTTCAGGTCCGTTTGTATGATTCCTGGAGCCCGATCCTTCTCCTTCCAAGAGTACACCCCTAGATTCGAACGCCACTTGTTTTCCTATGTCAATGATGGAGGATCTTCCACGGCGATGATTACCTCCAATGTTCAGTCGTTCTTGCTGTGTATCGACATGGTTAGGCAAGTAATGTTGTTCGGCCTTATTTCGTCATGAAAGTTCTCTTACCGGTGGAATACTGTCCATTTTTTTCAGTCACACTGCGCAAGTTCATTCCGTAATATGGATCTGTTACACGGAGTGATTATAACATGATGGCCATTTGTAACGACCCGGAAAAATACCCTTTTATTTTATTAAAATATGTTGGACTGAAACACGCAACAATAATATTTTCATAGTTGTATAAATAATAATTTTCACATAAGATTTGAATCAAATACAAGAGTTACACTTTTCACAAAATACAAAAGTAACTTTATTAAGTAAAACGCTTCAAAACACCCATTGTTTCCACTGCACCTCTCAAATGCCTCCGCTCATTTCTGTCTAAAAAATATTGGAAAAGAGGAGTCAACGCGACGGTTGAGTAGAAATTTCACTTAATCATATAAGGTGGGTGTGTGTAATATATGTACATAGCCATGTAATATTTCATATAATACTTTATCTTTGGATCACACTATCATGATCATAATTTTCTTATAACTCCCACACAATATTCACAATAATTACACCAATTCCAACCAATCTTGGTGTCCAACCAATCACACCGGTGATCATATCTCGAAACAATGCCAATTTCCTACGACCCACAACCAATACATGGAACACTCCGTCCATGCAAGATGGGAATATGCATGGATGGCGAGAACTGTTTTAAGACCGGCAAGCCCACTGCCGCCCAGCCGAACTCTAGCCCCATCCACACCGAAAACACATTTGGGCCCGACATGCACAAATTAGATTGTCACATAAACATATTCACATAATTTCACATAAGGATCATGATTTCATGCTTTAGGAGAGCATATATTGGACATAATAAGGCATGAGCATAAACTAGAACATATAAGTATAATTAAGAAGTACTTTTAAACATGGATGCATCTAAGCTGTAGTAAAACATGATTCCTAGGCTTATTCGAGCACAATAGCACTTAAGTATGTAAAAGCATAGAACAACTAAACTTATGTAATTAGGCAAAATTCCTACCTTCAAATGTTTTTAGGGAAAAAGAGGATATATAAAGGGCTATATGGAAGGATAATAGGTATATATGTATGTAAAAAGAAGTGTTTATATATATACATATGTGGGTGGAAGATAGGCTATAAATAGGAAGTGTTTTGGGTGTTGAGAGTAAAGTTAGTGTGGGGATGTGTGTTTAGGCGGGATTTAGTGTGTTGTGTGTGTGTGATAAAATGTGAGCAACCTCTCCCCCCTATTTATAGTATTGTGATCAAGATACAAAATTATTATATAATAAGGTCTTTTTCTATAATTAATGCATTGATCTTATCCAATTATGATGCTTATCCAATTTTCATGCTTATCCAATCATCATGCTTATCCAATTTTCATACTTATCCAATTATCATGCTTATCCAATTTCCATGCTTATCCAATTATCATGCTTGTCCAATCATCATCCAAATCTTCACATTTAGTGTAGTGAAAATGACTCTATCCTAATGTTATAACATTTAATAACATTTATTATTATGAAAAGGACATTTAATAGCTAGATTTTTCTAAAATATTCCAAACCTAATATCTATATATATATATAAAGTTTTGAAATTATGTATATGTATAATTGAAAATTCTATATTTTATGATTAATAACGAAAGAAAAGAAAGAAAAATGATTCCAATTGTTATAACTACGCATTATTAAATAACCATAGGCATGTACTGTCAAGTTTTTAAAGAAAATTTCACATAATACAAGTAGTATAATAATCATATAATCATCAAATAATAATATATTTAAAATGTAAGAAAATCGGGTCCTTACACCATCTGTTCGGCCCTCTTCGATTCCTCTCTATGTTATCTTTCTATCAACTCGTGGAATCTTTGATTAGATTTCGTGATCCACTTCTCCATCATGCATAATTTGTCTTAGCCACAATTGGCCACTCTGGCCAGCAAGGCGAGTACTTCCTGAATTGGTGCCACTTTAGGCGCTCTCTGATTTCGTTCAAGTCTATCAATGATAGCCTGAATTTTGGGAGGTGGATTATGTCCACACATCTCTTCGTTCTAGTCACTACCTGTCTTGTTCTCACTGTCTGAACTAAGGTCAACTCGAGTTTGGCTGCTTAAGCGTGGTGGTGCCATGACTTGCTTTTTATGGTTTTAAATTTTTAATTTTTTGTGATTTTTCGATACAGAATGCAAATATACAATTGATCGAAATAAAACGTGCTTCCTAAGATCTAGATGCTAACAAAACCTTTTCGAAAACTGAAGTACAGTCCCACTGGGCGTGCCAAAAACATATGTTTGCATAAAATTTTTGCACGACCGTGGGTTGATCAGGTAATTGGCATTCCGACTGGTCTACTAAAACTTTAGATGTCCCATTGGGCGTGCCAAAAATATATGTTTGCATATAATTTTTGTGCGACCGTGGGTTGATCACAAATTGGCACTCCGACTAGTCTACTAAACAGGTTAGAAGTCCCACTAGGAGTGCCAAAATCAGAGTGATGACGTTTTGATTGAGAGAGTAGTTGTTGTGTTTGTTAATTGATCGTTGTGTGTTATGTTTGATTGATTCAACCCCTTTTATAGATTTCAAGCTTCAGTCGTCCTCCTTTATTTTTGGAGTTGGATAACTTATTCAAGTTTGGCCATTTGAAATGAATGGACACCCTTATTTATTGGACCTGGTAGTTATGCTACCTTATTTGAATTTCAAATTTTCAGCATCACATAGCCTTTATTTTAGGCATGTTTAGGTATAGCAATGCCTATTTTTAGCCAATCTGTTATTTTCTAATCTAACAACCCCTAAATGTAAAGGGTTTGAATTTGAATTTATTTTTGTATTTATTTTATTTTCCTATTTTCTATTTTTGGTTGATTGGTCCATGGGCCTTCAATTCATTCCGGTCTAAGCCTCTAACATAGGTTGTTCCATACGAGTTGAAGTGGCTTGGGCCATTTTAATTTTATTTCGGTGTGGCAAAAAGAACTAGAACCAGCCCACTCTGAACCTATACAAAAATTTATTTTTAGACCCAAACAGTGAACTAAAGCTATTCTTTTTTTATTTAAACATTCAGGCAATGATTTTCAATCTAGTGAACTAAAGCTATTCTTTTTTTTTAAACAAAAAAAAAAGCAGAAAAGTGATGGCTTCTTGATTGAGGGAGTTGTTCTTGTGTTTGTTGATTGATCGTTGTGTGTTGTGTTTGATTGATCCAGCCCCTTTTACAAACTTGAAGCTGCAACCGTCCTCCTTTATTTTTGGAGTTGGATAACTTATTCAAACTTGGTAGTTATGCTACCTTATTTGAATTTCAAAATTTCAGCATCATATGACCTTTATTTTAGGCATGTTTAGGTATAACAATAGCTATTTTTAGCCAATCTATTAAATCCTATCTAACAACCCCTAAATGTAAGGGGTTTGAATTTGAATTTATTATTGTATTTATTTTATTTTCCTATTTTCTATTTTTGGCAGGCCGGGACATGGGCCTTCAATTCATTCTGGTCTAAGCCTCTAACATAGCCTGTTCCATACAAAAATTTATTTTTAGACTCAGCCCACTCCGAACCTATACAAAAATTTATTTTTAGACCCAAACAATCATGTATTCTATGTGAAAGAACCATCGAGTTATCATGTAGGAAAACTTACTTTATACAAATAATGGCATCGTTACTAATACAATGTCCAAATCATGTGCAATTAAGCACTGGGATATGCCAAGGATTCAGATCTGGTGGCAAGACTAAGGCCCGTTACCAAAATTAAAGGTCACTAGTTCAACTCCCCGTATGTGGGGTTTTCTTTTATTGTATGGTAATTTGTTTCAATATACAATTATATGGTTCTTCGAATTGGATAGGTAATTATGAGATACAGCAGTTGTATAGGATTTAAATTATTGCTCTAATTTGTTGAAATGTATTTTTTATAAAAAAAAAAAAACTTGGGTAATTCAAAAAATTTCAAACTGAGAAACAGTAGAAATATTAATGTTAAGAAAAACGCATTAATGCGACGGTAATGAGCCAAGTAGGAAAACTGCCAAATTTGATCAAACTACAAAGGTAGAAAAGGGAAAATATTGTTGCAGAAGTCAGATTCGACATATTTTTCTTAGTACTTATGCTCAGAATTTTGAACAATAATTACTCATGTATTGTGATATTAAATTGTTCAAAAGGGAAAAACTATGATTGTTTGAAACGTTAGGATTCTTCAATTTCTTATTAGTTTTTTAAGAGTTTAATATAATTTTGGTTTATTTGACATTGACAGTACTATACCATTAGTTATTTTCCACCTGATTGAGAAAAAAGTTCAAAATTTGCAAATAATGGTTGAAGGATGGCTTATTTCTATCAGTATAGATTTGATTACATTAGGGAAATTGATTTTGAGGGACAGGAGGAATTTTATTCTTATTGTGAAAGTGAAAGACAATATTTACAACTATGTTTTCACTTCTCTTTAAATCTTCTTATTCTTATTATTTAATATATTTTTCTAAGAAAGTATGATGAATCTTGCAATGATCAAACACATTACAATATATTTAGAGTGTTAATGAGTGCATAAAAGGACACAATGATCAAACACATTACAACTAAGTAACTACAACAACACATTACAATTAAGTAACTGCAACACCGCATTACAATTAATTCTTTCATGTTACCGTCCATGGAGAAACACAACACATACACTATGTCCTTGAACTAACAACAACAAATTACAATTAAAAAACTAACAACAACACAATGATCAACCATGGCACTGCAGCAATGAGCTTCATCTTCCTAAGTTTTTTCTCGAGCTTTTGAACCTCTACTTTGAGATTAGGCTTTTGAGGACATAGCCTTCTGACGAATTTTTGACTACTGTCACACATTGGGGGATCCTCCTATAAAAAAAAACAAAAACCACAACCCCCACTCAGCATCAAAACCCAGAAAATAATGTCACAAACAAACTCAAAAATAACATTACAAGTTCTTCATGTTTTTAAAAAATAGTTGCAAAGGCTTCAAAGTTAAAAACCAAAACTTAGAAACTTACTCTCCAATCAGGCAGCCCCAAAACCTCCAGCCAGGGTTATCGTCAGTCAATGATGTTTGCAGAATCGCGCTTTTTCCACATACGCAAGTATAATGCATACCTCCATCCATGGACAATGTAGATGAGACCATTTTGTTTTGTCACAAGTAAGCTAGTTAGAGCAATTTTATGTCTTGGTGATTTTTAGATTTTCCCTCACTCACTTTTCTGACATTTTGTTCACATTTGAATCTTATATTTTAATTGCTTGCAACCAAGGAAGGCTTTGGGAGGGAAATGTTTCATGTTTTCTCTCTAAAAGTAATTTCTATTAGTTGGCTTTTTATTTGAGGTGTTAAATAAATATTTTCCAACTCAGATAAATATAATCCTAGTTGCATACACTTAGAATTTAAGTCGTCACGTGACCGGTCATGTAACTTTTTTCGGCAAGGAGATACCGAAAGTCCTAAATGTGTCAAAAACTCTTAAATTAATGTCTTAAAATTGTAATAAGAAAAATTAGTGTTCTAAAATTGTTGGAGAGTACAATATATTGTTCTAAAATTATAATTTTTCCTACTATGAATTTACGCCCCCTAACATAGAAAAAGAAAATGGCCAAATTGGTAACTGCATAACTAATGCTAGCATAAAAATAGTCATTAACTTTATGCATGTGCTGAGTTTAAAAAAGAAAAAAAAAATATGTATATGGTTACAAGAAATTTTGTTTGTCAAAAAAGTGAATCATGTTGAATTGTCACAATTGATAATTTGTAACACTCCTGTAGTGACAACTTAATAATAAGAAAAATCTAACAGCAAATTTATAGTAATAATTTTTGTTCCTCATCAGATTGTCAATGCAAGTGTCTCATTAAGTGTAACAGAGATAACTAATAATACTAAGTTTTGTTACCATTAAAATCATTCAGTGATAAAATAAAAATTATTAATTATCAAAAGGTAAATTTAATTAGTAATGAAATAAAAGATATGTCAGTTACTACGTATTGTTTGAAACAATCTTCCAATATGACTTTTTATATTTTATCACTGATATTATTGATTTTTTTTACTTATAGTGAGTGATTGGTTCATTAGTATTGCTTTATTACGCTAAAATTTTAAAAAGTCATGTAGTTAATCAATAATACGTTTCCATTATATATTAATTCAAACATTTAATTAGCATTAAGAAATCATATTTTTCTTACTTTTATCTAATTATTTCTTTTTATTATTTAGAATCGCCGAACCGCAGTGAACCAATTTAAAGTACACATTCGTTTTACTTTTAAAAATTGCAATTTGAAATATATATTGAAAAAAATACATATGGCAACTCAGTTGTTAATTAATATGTTCAAAAAAATCGAAATCGAACAACGATCACCTTTAATATTCAAATATTCATAATTGAATAGAGATACGTGTATTTATAATCATATATGGATATTTGAATGAATAATTGGATAAAATATGCAGCTAATTATAATTGAACTCGGGTATTTCAATATTCATATTTAGATTCAATTTTTTAAAACTTATAATTGGACACTGATATATTCGAATCCAACGAATATCCGACAGACACCAGCCAATATGGACATTATTTTAAATATTTATCAAATAGTAGTTACATATATGAATATTTGATAAATTAATTGAATACGACTATTGGAATAACATATTCGCTCCATTTACTATCAATTTATGCCCCTAATATAGAAAATATATCCTAGTCACTACACACCAAAAAAAAAAAAAATACCAGAAAATGGCCAAATATTGTGATGCACAACAAAGGATAGTATAAAAATGGTCGTTAACTTTATACATTTGGTTACAAGAAATTTTGTTTGTCAAAAAGTGATAAAAATTGTGTTAAAATTATCAATTGACAATTTGTGACAACTTAATAATAAGAAAAATCTTGTCACAAATTTAATTTGTCAACTTTTTTTTTCCATTGGATTTTCCATATAGGGCTCTCACAAATCGTAACTATTGACAACTTATAATACTAAGTTTTGTTACCATTAAAACCATTTAGTGCTGAAAATCAAGGAAGTTCAATCACGAGATGATCTCTATCTAACCATCTTCACTAAGACAAGTGTTGGCGAATAAATTTCACCCAATGAAAAATTAACAAGTGTAAATTAAAATATTAAATATTAATTAAATTTTCTATTTTATATTTCGGAATTTCCTAAATTTAATTCCAATATTAAATAGTTTAATTTTAATTAATATTTTAATATTTATTTTACTGGCAAATGAAAGGTCGCCAAGTGTCAATATGAGGTGTTCTGGTCAATTAAATCAAGTGTTGCAGCCCGAAAATCCAAAACCAATCAAATGGTGACAAGTGGCGCATTTGGTCGCATGGACCAATAAAATAATGGTATGTAAATGATATTTCTCTCTTTAATAATAATTTATATTAAAGAGATAAATATCGAAGAAACTGCCAGCAACCCAAAGACCCTGCATAGACGCCTATAAATAGGGGTCATTTGGAGATCAAAAGGAAAAGTCTTCAATAGACGGAGAGACAAGCTCACGAGAACACAACCTTCGTACGAGCTCTCAAAATTCTCAAGTCTTCAAATTGCAAGCAACCGCTATGACGACGTACTGCATCCACAAAGGCTCTACTTCGTCTTCAAAGCGCAAGTGCTTCAACGCCTTCGATTTCAAAGCCGACCTTTGACTTCAAGATACGAAAATTTAGTGTGAACAAATTTCTGGCACGCCCGGTGAGACCTGAATCTACCCCTCATCTCTTTTCTCATCACAACGCATCAAATTACTCTTTCAACAAGTTCGATGGCTCCCAAGAAGAACAATGCTGGTTTCACCAAAAGAGACAACACGGACAAGCTTGCTGAGGACGCTGTCAATCAATCCTCAACCAAGGCCAAGGTCTCCGAGTCCGATTCCTTCCATGGTTCCAACCCTCCGAGCCCAACGGTGTCTGCTGGCAACGCACTTCACTTTGCCGAGACAACTGCTGTGGACGAGCAATTGGCTCAGGCTATAGCGAACCTGCAAAGGACTATTGAGGATAAGGACTTTCAAATCGCTCAACTTGTGGGCAGGTTGGAGCGTTCAAATGTTGGGGAGCCTAGTCACAGGTATCAGAATCCTCAAGTTCAAGCCACGAATGAAGGGCAAACTCAAGAAACAAATCAAAAGTACGAGCACATGCCAAGGCTTGAGCAATCAAACACCTCTGTTGCCACACTTTAGGTACAACAATTGCAAGATATGATTGCCAACACCATCAAAGCTCAGTATGGTGCACCAGCACAGCATTATCTGATGTACTCGAAGCCCTACACCAGACGCATCGACTCACTGAGGATGCCGATAGGCTACCAACCTCCAAAATTTCAACAGTTCGATGGAAAGGGCAATCCGAAGCAACATATCACGCATTTTGTAGAAACATGCAACAATGCGGGAACCTATGGCGACCACTTGGTAAAGCAGTTTGTGCGTTCATTGAAAGGAAATGCTTTTGATTGGTATGTTGATCTGGAGCCTGAGTCCGTCAACAGTTGGGACCAAATGGAAAGGGAATTCTTGAACCTCTTCTACAGCACACGCCGCACTGTAAGCATGATCGAGCTCACCAATACAAGGCAATGGAAGGATGAGCCAGTGGTAGACTATATCAACAGGTGGCGCGCGTCGAGCCTAAATTGCAAGGATAAGCTCTCGGAGATTTCTGCAGTGGAGATGTGTATCCAAGGGATGCATTGGGGGCTTCTCTACATTCTCCAAGGAATCAAGCCTCATAATTTCGAAGAGTTGGCCACTCGCGCCCATGACATGGAGCTTAGCATCGCCAACCATGGAGCCAATTTCCCTGCTGGAGATCAAAAGAAAGAAAGAAAAGACATAAAGAAAACTGAGAAACATTTTAAGGCCTCCACCAAGGAGTCGATGGCTGTCAGGGCAACTCCGATCAAGATCCCGGGCAATGATAAAAAGAATGGACCGAAGTTTGGAAATCAGCACGTCCCAAATGAAAGGCGTAGACCTTCTTTGGAAGAAAGGCAAGAGAAGGAATACTCGCTCCCAGACTCCAACGTTTCCCACATTTTTGATAAACTACTGGCGAGAAAGCTGATTCAGCTGCTGGAGCCAAAACGACCAGAAGAAAATGGAAGGGTGAATGACCCAAAATACTACAAGTACCATCGGGTCATCAGTCATCCAATAGAGAAGTGTTTCGTGATAAAAGACAAGATCATGGCGCTAGCAAGGGATGGAAAGATAATCCTCGATAGTGAAGATGCTGCAGATGCAAATACTGCAAGCGTGATAACAACTGCCAACACTGGGAATGCACCCCAACACAAGCATGATATTAGTCTACCATCAAGGCTCCTGGGGCATCGGCAATGATCCAATTTGGAAGTTTAGACCCAAACTTCATCAAAAACATGTTCATCAAGGATACAAAGGTTGAAAAAGATGCAGATTCAGCCTCTGAAACTGAGAGCGAGGGCGAGTGGATTCTTGTGACGCGCCGTCGAAGGCAAAAGCAACATATGGATCAATTTTATCCCGTACCGGCGAAGAAACTGAACCAAGCCAAGAATAAAGAGGCACGACCCAGGAGAAACTCAAAAGTCTCACGAGCTAAGGGGAAGAAAACATCGAGGAGCTCGAGACATCGTCCTATCACTTTGGGCGACTTCTTTTCTGAGAAAATGCTCCGGTCAGAGGTCCAAACGGCACACACTACATCCTGCAACAAGGAAAAAGAAGAAAGTCATGCTTCTTGCTATGCCACCAATATTGTTGTTGCCTTTACAGACGAAGACTTATTGTTGGGATCAAAGCCCCATAACCGACCACTTTTCGTCTCGGGTTTTATGCAAGAACAAAGAGTCAATCGCATACTGATCGATGGAGGTTCCGCCATGAATATCATGTCGAAATCCACCATAAGAGACCTAGGAATATCAATTGAAGAACTAGCTCGAAGCCGATTGACAATCCAAGGATTCAACTAAGGGGGGCAACGAGCCATCGACATGATTCGCCTGGACCTCACAATAGGAGAATTAAAGGCGAGTACATTGTTTCATGTGATCAATGCAAAAACCTCCTACCGATTGCTTTTGGGGCGTCCATGGATTCACGAAAATGGTGTTGTGCCATCCACTCTTCATCAATGCTTCAAATATGTAAGAAATGGGGAAATCTTGAAGGTAGATGCAGACGTGAAGCCACTTACAGATGCTGAGTTATACTTCGCTAATGCAAAACTATACATGGAACTCGACTCAGTAGATGAGGTGATGCCCATAATGATCCCGATCGGTCATCCTACTGAAATAAAGGAATCAAGTCACGGGGAAGGGAAACTCGCACCATGCCCTCAAATAACTGACAAAGGAAAAGAAAGTGCAAACGAGCCCATAGATTGCCAAATTTTGAAGTCTGAGCTGACTTTGCCGGTTACTGGATTAAACCCCACGCCGTCGCCTTCTTCTTCTACAAGAAGTTCGCAAGGAAATCTCCAGGGAACATTTAATCCCAACGCTTATGCACTGTTGCAGAAGTCTGGTTATGATTTCTCAAACCCATCTAGGTTGGGAAGCTTGAAGCCTGAGTTGACTGGCGAGAGGATCCATGGACTGAGCAAGGCACAACATAAACTCAGAAAACAAGGGTTTCGTGTCGATCAACCAAGAACTGGCTTGGGATATACACCAGAAGAACCAGTACGGATACGAGTTTCCAAGAAAGATAAGTATGCCAATGTCCAGCACATTGCGGCAACAAAAGATGAAAGTGGGAAAGGGAAGAGGACAGATGGTCAACGCATCTCAGCATTTGATCGTCTAGGCACTCCAAATACTCGTACTTCTGTGTTCAAAAGACTTGGTTCTGCCAAACCAAAATCATCAATACATGACAGGATTGGCAACAGTCGTCCTTCGATTTTTGACCGACTTGGAAATGGTAGTCCGCAGCATCAAGGGAGCAAAGCCATGAGAATACCGAGACAGAAAAAGAAGATCACATTATTCATTTGTCTCAAACACGCGGAAGTAAATCCTCATTATTGCTCATTTCTATGAATGGGACGGTGAGTATAAAGCAACGTACCTTGATCTTTCTTGTCCGTCAAATAGAGATACTCAAGGCACTAACGAAGTAGAGGTCATCGTCAACTCTTGTTATGCAAGTTTTATGGATGAGCCAGAGACAAAGGCTCCCCATCAAGCTATAAGGGAGTTGAAGAAGTTGATCAGTGTTGGTTTCGTGCAAACATCAGGTAGCTTGGGTTGGAAGTTGGAGCTATGCCCAATCATAAACATCAATGGAACATTGAGATGGACAGTTGCATACAAGACGTCTAGAGTCTCTAACGACTATGCCCCAAGTGTACAATCTGACGATGAGGATATGACTAAAGCAGTGCAAACATGCAACCACATCTCAGTTGATGATGATTCGGCCTCCGAGGCTTTTGAAGATGATATCCAAGAAGCCCCTCCACAGCTTGAAGATGGTGGGCAAGCAACTGTGGATGAGTTGGAAGAAATGAATCTAGGGACGGTAGAAGAGCCACGACCTATACTCGTCAGCGCACTTCTAAGTTCTGAGGAAAAAGGCAAGTATATCGAGCTCTTAGCCGAATACAGGGACGTTTTTGCTTGGACATATAAGGAAATGCCTGGACTAGACCCGAAGGTTGCAGTTCATCATCTTGGGATAAAACACGGAACAAGACTGGTAAAGCAATCACAACGGATACTCCATCCGGAACTAGTCCCGCTTATCGCGGTCGAGGTTAACAAGCTTATTGATGCTGGTTTTATCAGAGAGGTAAAATACCCAACTTGGATCTCCAGCATAGTGCCTGTCAAGAAGAAGAACGGCCAAATACGTATGTGTTGACTTTCGAGATTTGAACAAGGCATGCCCAAAGGATGACTTCCCACTTCCCATCATTGAGCTCATGGTTGATGCTACCAAGGGACATGAAGTTTTGTCTTTCATGGATGGATCGTCGGGATATAATCAGATCAGAATGGCGCCAGAAGATGAAGAATGCACAGCATTTCGCACTCCAAAGGGCATTTACTGTTATAAAGTCATGCCTTTCAGACTAAAGAACGCAGGTGCCACCTACCAACGCGCCATGCAAAATATTTTTGACGACATACTTCACGATAAGACGGAGTATTATGTAGATGATCTTGTCGTCAAAACAAAAAGGAGAAGTGATCACCTAGTGGATCTCCGGGTGGTCGGCTAAGAAAATACGGCTTGAAGATGAACCCGCTCAAATGTGCTTTTGGCGTCACCTCGGGCAAATTCCTTGGCTTTATAGTATGCCATCGTGGGATTGAAGTTGATCCGGCCAAGATAGATGCAATTAAAAAAATGCCTGCACCGAGAAATCTTAAGGAACTACGAAGTTTACAAGGTAATCTCGCATTTATCAGAAGGTTCATATCAAATCTTGCTGGACGATGTCAGCCGTTTAGCCATCTGATGAAAAAAGATGCCCCGTTTATATGGGATAAAGGATGCCAAATGCCTTTGAAAGTATAAAGAAGCACTTGGCGAACCCACCAGTCTTAGGAGCTCCGACATTGGGAAAGCCACTCATATTATATATTGCTGCTCAAGAAAGCTCGATTGGCGCTTTGATGGCTCAAGAAAATGAAGAAGGAAAAGAAATGGCCTTGTATTATCTGAGCCGCCGGTTGACGGAGAATGAGGTGAAATACTCCCCAATTGAGAAGATATGTTTGGCTTTGTTTTATGCAATTAAAAAGTTAAAACATTACTTTGAAGCATATCCCATCCGGCTCATCTCTCGTGCAGATCCCGTCAAATTTGTGATGTCAAAACCGGTACTTTCAGGAAGACTAGCTAGGTGGTCGGTCATATTTAACTAATATGACATCACATACGTACCACAAAAGGTTGTCAAAGGGCAGGCACTTGCCAATTTTCTTGCAGACCATCCAAATCCAGCAGAGTGGGAACTATCCGACTCTCTTCCGGACGAAGACGCTCTCTTCATTGAAATCTTGCCGGCATGGATGATGTTTTTCAATGGAGCAACTAGAGTCGATGGAGCTGGAGGAGGGGTCGTTTTTGTCTCCCCAAAAAAGCTAGCCTTGACATATTCATTTGTACTGGGCGAGTTGTGCTCCAATAATGTGGCTGAGTACCAAGCGTTAATAATTGGGCTCCAAATGGCTGTAGAAATGGAAATTACTGATCTCGAGGTCTATGGTGATTCAAAACTGATTATTAATCAGATTTTGAATGAATATGAAGTCAAAAAGGAAGATCTCATTCCTTATTTCCGACAAGCCTCAAGCTTGGTGAAGAAATTTGAAAATATTATCCTAAATCACATCCCAAGAAAAGAAAATAGAATGGCCGATGCATTAGCCAATCTAGCTACTACTTTGGCACTGTCAGAACGGGAAACAACAAATGTGCCAGTATGTAACAGATGGGTGTTGCCGTCGTTAGATGAGCCAAATCACGAAGAATCGATGGCCACATCAGTCGCAATATGCAAAGATGATGACTGGAGAACACCGTTGATTGAGTACTTGAAGCACGGAAAGCTGCCACAGAATCCACGCCATAAAACAGAGGTGCGACGGAGATCGTCTCGCTTCATCATATACAAAGATATATTGTATCGACGATCATTTGAAGGCAACAACCAACGCTGCTTAGGTGATGAAGAAGCAGTTGAAGCTATGACCGAAGCACATTCGGGAGTGTGCGGGGCTCATCAATAAGGTCCGAAGCTACACTTTAGAATCAAAAGGATGGGCTATTATTGGCCCACGATGGTTAAAGACTGTTTGGACTTCGCAAAGAGATGTGAGGCTTGCCAGATGCATGCTAACCTCATACACCAAGCTCCAGAACCTTTACACCCTACAGTCACTTCATGGCCATTTGACGCATGGGGTCTTGATGTGGTGGGACCAATAACTCCCAAGTCTTCTGGCGGGCATGCTTATATTTTGGCTGCTACAGATTACTTTTCTAAATGGGCTGAGGCGATCCCGTTGAAAGAAGTGAAGAAGGAAACTATAGTTGAGTTCATCCGTTGCAACTTAATTTTCAGGTATGGAGTGCCTCGGTACATCATCACCGACAACGGAAAGCCTTTCTACAATAAGTTGATGGATAAGCTATGTCTTCAATTTGGGTTCAAGCAGCATAATTCCTCCATGTATAATGCTGCTGCGAATGGCTTGGCTGAAGCGTTCAACAAAACTCTGTGCAATCTTTTGAAGAAAGTCGTGTCAAAATCGAAGAAAGATTGGCATGAGAAAGTTGGGGAAGCTTTATGGGCATACCGGACAACATATCGAACTACCACCCAGGCCACTCCCTATTCTCTGGTATATGGCACTGAGGCTGCGCTTCCTCTTGAAAGTCAAATACCTTCACTCCGCATAGCCATTCAAGAAGGACTCACTGCTGAGGACAATGCTCGTCTCAGACTTGAGGAGTTAGAGGCATTATATGAGAAAAGGCTTGAGGCACAACAACATCTTGAATGCTACCAAGCTCGCATGACAAGGGCGTTCAACAAAAAGGTCCGTCCGAGAACATTTCAAGTAGGCGACTTGGTCCTGGCGGTAAGATGACCCATCACCATCACACAGAGAATGGGAAATAAATTTATGTCAAAGTGGGATGGTCCTCACGTGGTCAAAAAGGTGTACACCAGTGGTGCTTACAAGTTAGTTGATAAAGACGGGTTGCGTATTGGCCCCATCAACGGCAAATTTTTGAAAAGATATTATCCCTAAAGCGGCGTATTGCTCCTAGCGCACGAGCCTAAATTGCATCACTCCTGACCCGCATGAGTATAAACTGTGCACGGTACCCACCAATGGTAATGCATGTGGTTAAACTGCTAACATACTCCACTGACGGTATTCCATGTGGTTAAATATAAAATACTCCACCTAGTCCAAGGTGGCTAAGCAATGGATGCTCCTGGCCCGCATGAGTATAAACTGTGTACGGCCCCCCCAACCAAAAAAGAATAAACAATTGAACTACGTAATGACTTGATCCCTTGATAGGGTACGTAGGCAGCTTGGTAATTATTCCAAGTTCAGTCATATATTTTCAATAAATATTGTTTGTTCTTAATGATATCCTAGTCAATCTGAGGTGATAAATTTATAAGTGATTTAATGATTTATTTCATCAGTTCGATAATATCTCATTAAATGCTTATAGATTGCAGTGATGAGAATAAAAGATAACCCGACTTTTATTGCATTTTGAATATTTCATTTACAGGATGAAAGAAAACAATAAAAAAAAGAAATGCATAGCTAAGTCTAAGTGTTCACAAAAACAAGTCAAAAGATGGCAAGTCCTTGCGAGACTCTTCAAGTAGAGCATCCATCCTCTTCAAAGCCTCGACTTCTTTGGTGGACATGCAAGGGGTGTTCTCGAGCTCCAAGATAGTCTCTCGCCGCGTAGCTATATCTTTTTCGATCCCGGATAAGTCCTCTTCAGCTTTGTGAAGGGACGAACTTGTTGCTTCTTCCATTTTGCCCAGATCCATGAGTTGCTTCTTCAGCTCTTCTTGTTGTTTGGTAATTTGCAGAAGTTGAATCTTCAAGTCGTCCACCTCTTTAGCCATTTTGTGTTTTTCTGCTTCTGATTCATCAAGATATTGTTGTGCAAGTAAAAGAGATTTCTCATGTGTCTCTTGAGCCTCTCTCAGAGTAGAAGCTAGCTTAATTTTGGCATATTTGGAAGCACTCTCGAAAAATTGATCCAGATGGTTCTCTAATGATGATGTGTCATCCATGTGGTCCTTCATTTGATTGACTAGGCTGTGTACAGCAGGCCTTATATGGGGAAGTTCCTCAAGTGGAGTCTTCATGAACTTCTGGCAAATTCTTTTCCAATAAAATTCAAGGAGGACTCGCTCAGCTTCACTCTTGATAACTTGAGGGCAAAATTCAGATACCGCAGGGGCTGGATTAGGCCAAGAGGGTGGTTGGAATGTTCTTTTAGGCTTCTTAAGGATATCGGCTTCATTAAACACCTTATCTACCTCAAGTGCAGGTGGTGACACCCGTATCTGCTTCCTAGGTCCGTCGTGCTCCTTATTTATGGGGATAGCTTGCAAGTCGTTTTCATTAGAGCAAGGAGTGTTTACTTCAGGCAAATCAAAAGGATTAACCTCATTCACCGAGCCAACACTTCCTTCACAAGTGCCAAAGGCTCCTTCCTCAAGCTCGACCAGCTGCAAAATAAATAAATAAACCAAAAAAAAAAGAGGGTTAAAAAAAATGAAGGAGAAGAAGAAGAAGACATAGGTAAATTTTTGTAAATTTACGCATAAAGCCAGGTCAGCTATAGGCAATGAAGAACTCGGAATATCTGCAAAGAAGTCCGAGGTAATATTGATATTGTCTAAGTCAAACACCGTTGGTTTCTTCATAAGTTGGCATTGACCGCCAGAATTCTCATTCGAGCAAGAAAGGGCTGAAATTACTTCGTTTCCCTCAATGGGGGCATCCGTCAAAGTATGCCCATGGGTTGAATCCTTGAGAAGAACCAATCGCCTCTTGGAAGTTGTTTTAGTAGGCTCTACAAAATCATTACCCTCCAAGATTTTTTCTTTTTCGTTCGTCGGAGGAGTAGGATTATGAGGAATTAATGCCGTGTGGTCGTCTCTAGAACCATTCATTGAAGCCCTTCGAGTTGAGGACTGATCTTTTAGAGTAAGATTCCGTTCTTTCTTTAGCTATGCTGGCTTTGAAGTTCCACCATTGTGTTTTCTTGAGCTAGGCCCTGCATCTTTGCAATTGACCTTGACAACGATCCTACTACTCTTTGCCAAGGAAGCTCTCCAGCACCCATTCCACCACTCGGTGTATTCTTTTGTGGCTAATGGAAGAGAAGAAGTGTCTCCTGGCGTAATAAGCCTCGAGGATGTGTTTAATAAAGTACAGGATTGCCAAAGCTCAACAAGTTTGCTCAACTCACATAATAAATTTCCTTCTTCAGAATGCCAGGGACATGTTGACAAAAGCCAAATTGCCGACTGAAACGATGTGGACTGTAAGCCTCGACAATGTGTTCGGCTCCACACCTAAGGGTCAAGTAACTAGATCGCAAGGCTACAAAGATATCTCGAAAAGTATCGGATGTACGTGCATCATCTAACACTGTTGACCGTTTTGATTGATACCAATGAAGATTCTGAAGTGTGGAAGGATCGATGGTATGGAACAAGTCTCGCGCTTCGGTAATGTCAAAATACTTAGTCATATTCTCTCCCGCATACCGCACCATCTGAGCCTCTTTTACATCGATCTCAGTAGTGAAATGCGTGCCAAGATAGTGTCCAGTCCAACCATAAATAAAATGGATAGGGAAGATGGCTGTAGACTCGTTTGGATTTGTTAAAGCAGATATGTTCCTCAAGCCGCGGTAGATGCTTCCTAGTACGGGCACGGCAAGAGAAAAGCGATCACCGCATGCCATTCTGCTAGAAACTTTAAAGACGGTGGGGCGGATTCGATTCACTTTATGATGCGGTAGAACGAAACTGCAAAGCCAGCATGAAAGAAAAGCAGCTAGGTAAGTCTCTTCTGGGGCATCTCTCTCAGTCTCGAGCATTGCCAAAGGCTCATCGAATTTTTCGATATAAGGCAAAGAAGATGCATCGATAACTCCAGAAGGGTTGTGAGTATCCTGAGGCGGGGCCCGCCTCTTCCTAGACGATCTCAAAGGAGGTTCTTGATCCTTGAGGGGTCCTTTGAACCAAAAGTTGATCCAGTCAGAGATAAGAACGCCGTCGGCATTCTTTGGAAGCTTGTGATATGCCAAGAATAAGTATTTGCAACTCCTTGGTAGAGAAAGACCGCGTGTAGCATCGCCAAGCATCTCCCTAGCAGACGGAATGACCTCGTCGTAGAAATCTCCACGTATAGGTAAACCGCTCAATCCACGAAGATCCCACAAAGAAATAGACAGCTCTCCGATTGCGGTGTGCAGAGTGTTTGTAGAAGGGCACCACATCTCGAGGAAGGCCTGAAGGACGGGCTTGTGACAGACGTATGTGAAGAGTGAGGCATGGACGGCTGCACGGATCTTGGCACGGCAAAGGACATCCTCGTGATAGGCTAGCATGTACTCTGTCCACTCCCAATAGCCGACGTGAAAAGATACCTCGCCAAACCTAGATGGTGGAATCCTCCAAGAGCCTCCGCCGACGCTAAGATGATGGTTTGGAAGTGAAAACTCTGTACAGGTAGCTTTGATGTCGTGAAGCGAGGATTTCAAAAGAAGGACTCTCGAACGGGGTGAAGGACCAAAAAGTGGATCCACTATGTCCTTAATCGCCTCTTCTGACCATTGGGATAGATGCATAGACTTGCCGAACGATGGAGACGTCGTAGGTTGAGTGCTGATTGCCGGCTTATGGACCGCCAATGAAGTGCTTTTGACTTTGAGGCCATCCTTGTCACTTCCAATAACTATACGGGGAAAAGGTTCTATGTGGTCCTCAATATACATCTTGTAGTATTTGATGTCCCTGCAAGAGTACTACATATATATATATATATGAGTGTGAGGAAAATATTGTATCTTTAAAGTCACAAAAAGAGAGAGAAAGAGAGAAGTTACAAATTTTCTTCACTTGTTAGGCAAAATAGACAGGTATTAGTTCGGTAATTCCTGTATCCAAAGTAACAACAAAAAAAAAGGGGGGGGAGGATAAGTCAGAATAATTGATAGGCCAAGTTTCAAGAAACTTGCAACTACGATGAAAATCTCGACTTTTCTCATTTAGATAGAAAGATGCTTGCTGTAACAAACACACAGTGCGCTCCATAAAAAAATGTATTTGGAATTTTGGAGAGGCGAAAGCTATGATGTTTTCTTCTAGTTATTGTGGGATTTGTCAAATAACAAACACACGTGAAAGGAAAAGGGTAGGCTTCGCTAGACTTATGCACAAGACTACCGCTACGAATTGCTAATTGATGCTCTGTTAATGATTTCCAATTGAACCCACAAGTGACATGCTTTTATAGCACTTCAGAAGTTGTTAAATTCGAGTAAAAGTAGAAATCACATTTTCTTTAGAATTAATCAAAATTAATCTTCCTCTCCGGATTGAATCATTGAGCCTACTCTTGAGCCAAGCCATCAATATACCAATTCCAATATCAACTCTGCTAGTTACTGGAAACTGGGATGAGATATCTATCAGAATTTTGATGCATTGACTTCGGGCCCATTTTAAAGCTACGAAACAATCCTAATGGTAACACAAGTTAAGAGTCTTGAGGTCACTTTGATTGAAGTATGAAGGTGGAACTCTAGTTTGGCTTGCTGTCCAAATTTCCAATTGATGATCTGAAGTCCTGATGTCACTTTGATTAAAGTATTAAGGTGGAACTCTACTTTGCCATGCTGTCCAAATTTCCAATTGATGATCTAGAGTCTTTCTACACTTATACGTGTACATAAAGAAAGGCAACCTGTTTATTCTAGTCTTATTATTTGTTCAAGTGTAAATGCAAGACCGAGTTACTATCTCAAAAAAAAAGAAAATATATATATATATATATATAGAGATCTTGAGAAAGATGAAGCGCCTGTCGAGCTGGTTCAATATGCTCTTCTCGGAATTTCAAGAATATGAGGAGACACATGCATTCTTTTTTCAGGAACAGTAAAAAAAAAAAAAAAAAAAAAAAAGTAACAGGGAAGAAGGATTTCTCCTAGGCAATTCATCAAACATATAGCATGCAGAACTCAAAACAAAAGGATGTGACAACTAGAGAAGTCCTATACCTCAACAAAATCCCAAACAAATTTGAATGTTCCGCTCTCGAGCTTTCAACTGCTGCTCCACTGCAAATTGATTTGAAAATTGGTGATATGCGTAGGTTTTATAGGCACATACGAGAGTCATTAAGCTTAACTAGGATATTATTTCAGAGTTGTAGCTTAATACGCTCTCTGTCAGTGTTAAATTGGTGATATACGCAGTCATTAAGCTTAACTAGGATATTATTTCAGAGTTGTAGCT
The DNA here is from genome assembly GCA_026212405.1 of Petrea volubilis. Lineage (NCBI taxonomy): Eukaryota > Viridiplantae > Streptophyta > Magnoliopsida > Lamiales > Verbenaceae > Petrea > Petrea volubilis. Next base: position 68,430 of record JAOWBU010000063.1, read on the forward strand.
TAATACGCTCTCTGTCAGTGTTAAATTGGTGATATACGCAGTTATTAAGCTTAACTAGGATATTATTTCAGAGTTGTAGCTTAATACGGTCTCTGTCAGTGTTAAATTGGTGATATACGCAGTCATTAAGCTTAACTAGGATATTATTTCAGAGTTTTAGCTTAATACACTCTCTGTCAGTGTTAAATTGGTGATATACGCAGTCATTAAACTTAACTAGGATATTATCTTAGAGTTGCAGTTTAATACTCTCTGTCAAAATATAGAAGGAAAAGAGAGAGATGAGTTCTGAATGAACTCGAATATCTGGAGTACAACTTTAATGCAGGGGGTTGATGAGCTTCAGAATTTCAAAAAAAAAAATGAGCACGTGATCAAGAAAACAAAGACTCCTAGCATGACATCAAGTGGGAAAGAAATTGATTTGGAAAAGAAACCATTATGGTGTGGCTTCTAAAGTCAACAATGGAGGTTTATCCAGAATTGTTTTCCCAAGCCCACGGGTAACAAAAGAAATTTTGAGTTGGAAAAAGGAGCTTCCAATCTGATACTTGCTGACTTTGAGTGAAGAAGTCAAAATTGGTTCCTCACTACAACTCCAATTGCAAGGCGAGAAATTGGATCAGAATTGTTATTTCAACATAATGTAAACATTGTGGGCCAACATAGGTGAATTTCAATCCAGGTTTTGGGCTACATTAAGTTTGGTTGATTTGTCGGCCCATCACAAAGCACCCTCTATGATAGGTAATCGAGCCTTGTCCTATAATTTGGGCTTAAATCGGCCAGGCCCTCATGTGAAAACTCAAACAAAAAAGGAGCTGGAATTGAGGCCCAATTAGATCTAAGAGAGAACGCCGATGGTTTTGATCCTCTAGAAGTCCATCATTATTCTTTGAGCCGAAAGACCCAATGTATATATATATATATATATAGAAAAATGAATACTTCAAGTCTCGCCTATCTCACGCAAATATTCGGTATGCTCTTCGCCGAACCTTGAAGTAGGGGGCATTTGTTGGCGATTAAATTTCGCCCAATGAAAAATTAACAAGTGTAAATTAAAATATTAAATATTAATTAAATTTTCTATTTTATATTTCGGAATTTCCTAAATTTAATTCCAATATTAAATAGTTTAATTTTAATTAATATTTTAATATTTATTTTACTGGCGAATGAAAGGTCGCCAAGTGTCAATATGAGGTGTTCTGGTCAATTAAATCAAGTCTTGCAGCCCGAAAATCCAAAACCAATCAAATGGTGACAAGTGGCGCATTTGGTCGCATGGACCAATCAAATAATGGTATGTAAATGATATTTCTCTCTTTAATAATAATTTATATTAAAGAGATAAATATCGAAGAAATTACCAGCAACCCAAAGACCCTGCATAAACGCCTATAAATAGGGGTCATTTGGAGCTCAAAAGGAGAAGTCTTCAATAGACGGAGAGACAAGCTCACGAGAACACAACCTTCGTACGAGCTCTCAAAATTCTCAAGTTTTCAAATTGCAAGCAACCGCTATGACGACGTACTGCATCCACAAAGGCTCTACTTCGTCTTCAAAGCGCAAGTGCTTCAACGCCTTCGATTTCAAAGCCGACCTTTGACTTCAAGGTAAATCGTGACTGCCATCCCGCGAATCTAGGAAGGAATCACATCACTCATCCAAGAATAAGCTTCAAGCCCTCGGAAACAAATCTGGAGAGAAGAATCAGGGGATTTAGTCTACTAGGAAATTGTTTAAGAATCAGGGGATTTAGTCTACTAGGAAATTGTTTTCCTTTTAAATTATATCCTTTCTTCAAATTTGAAATATTTGTCACATATTTTTCTTGTCTTGTACTTGTTTGTTTTACAGATACAAAAATTTAGTGTGAACAAATAAGTACAAGACAAGAAAAATATGTGACAAATATTTCAAATTTGAAGAAAGGATATAATTTAAAAGGAAAATAATTTCCTGGTAGACTAAATCCCCTGATTCTTCTCTGCGGATTTGTTTCCGAGGGCTTGAAGCTTATTCTCGGATGAGTGATGTGATTCCTTCCTAGATTCGCGGGATGGAAGTCACGATGTATCTTGAATGATGGGAAGATCACTATTGTTTTACCTAAAACTAAATGAGAAACTAATTAATTACGAAATCATCTATGTGTAAACATAATTTTATAACATGTCAATGTCAACAATCAATTGACAATTTCAACTGGAAACTTACTATCCCATTCAACTTTTTAAAATATAGAAGAGTGTTACGATCAACTTGCAGTAACTATATAATTTTACTGTCTATAAAATCTTCTTTCCTCGACCCGATTAATTAGAGTTATAGAACCCGTACAAGTACACTTATTCTTTTTTTAAATCTTAATCAGTAGATATTCCAAGTTGAGATTTTTATAAATTTATATATAATAATAAAAGAATTATTCTGATATGGTAGAACAAATAAAAAATTTAATCTTGCGTAGCATTAACTAAACAAATTAACTACAAACCTACAAATAATTGTTCCTTCATCTCTTATGAACATACATTAATTTAGTTATTTTTTTTTTCTTTTTTTTTGAGAAAGGACCAGCTTTATTAAGACTTTAATTTAGTGCCTAGTTAAAAAGAAAAGGTTAGTAGGGTGAATTCTAAATCTTTTGAATTGTGTAGTCAATTTTTACTGAATTAAATCAAGGGATAATTACTCCCACCACCCCTGAGGTTTGGCCTAATTACAAATAACACCCCCTTGTATCGGAAATTACCAATACCCCCCTGAGTTTTGTGGGGTTATTTGTAAAATAGACGGAATCAATGTAATGTCTATTTTGCCCCTGAATTTTTTTTTTTTTTTTTTAGTGAAAATATCGAAATTCCCAAAAATTAGTAAAATGACAAAATTACCCCTAGGCCATTTTTTGGTAAAAAGACTTGGTTTTTGCTGCTTGTTACAGCAGTGACAAAAGAGAGAGAGAAAAGGTCCCCGATTGTGAAACCCCACAATTTTCCCAAGCCCCAACCGTCGATTTTCAGACTGCTGGAGGTGGAGGCTCGACGGCGACCTGAAGCTCATCGGCTGGAGGGCGCAGCGGCGGGACTGGACGGCGGCGACGTGGACGTGAACGGCGGCGGCAAGGTAACCTAGCGATTTTCAGACCGCTGGAGGTGGAGGATCGACGGCGACGTGAGGGAGAACGGCTGGTGGGCGCTCCGGCGGGTCTGGACGGCGGCGACGAGGACGTGAACGGAACCGACCAGGTAGGAGATCGTTTGAGCTTCGTTTTTTCTGTCCAAAATAGGGTTTCGGGATGAAATTTTTTTGAGTTTTTTGTTCGAAATTCTTAGTACATTTCTTTGAATCTTTTGTGAGAGTAATGTGTTGTTGAACTTTGATAGTGATTGGTGTACATTGTGGTGTGGTGCCCTAGTTTTCGAAAAATTGGGGTTTTTTGTTTTTTTTTCGTTTTTAAGTAAATATTTTGGTGGCTTTTTGTTCTTGAGATGTGATGACGTCGGTTTTGTGTGTGTGGTGAAATTTTGGCAGAAAACTCCCAATTTTGTTGTTCCAAGTTTTGTAAAGAAGGAGTTTTGTTGGTGTTTTTAACTGTTTTTTGTGTAATTTGTTGCTTTTTGTTGTTTGTTATTTTGTCTAAGCCCTAATTATTATTATTTTGTTTTTCTTTGGTAGGTTATGGATAAAGTGTACTGTATAGTGGTTCATTATGGTGAAAAATGTGAGGAATTACCTAACATTGATAGGGATATGTACAATTATAAAGACTTTGTGGATGATGTGAAGGGTCTATTTAACTTAGGACATTCTAATGTGATTAATGTGACTAGTAGTGTGTATGGGTCCGATGAACGAATATCTGTGTGTAGTGACTGTGATGTATTGGTTATGTTTGATAGGAATAGTGTATGTGATAAATTTGATGTGTATATTGAAAACGAGGGAGGGGAAAATGATAAGGGTTTTGGCAGCGAGGGTGAAGTTGGTGGTGTTGAGGGGGGCATTGAGGGTGGAATTGAGGATGGCAGCGAGGGTGAATGGGGCAGCAATGGGGGCTGTCATAGAGAGGGTGATAATGAGGGGGATAGTGAGGGGGATAGTGAGGGGGAAGGTGATAATGAGGGGAGCAGTGAGGGTTTCCAAATTCTTGATGAAGATCACCATGCATTGTCTGATTATCACAGTGATGATCGCTGTGAAAGCTTTAATGAATCAGATGATGAGTTACCAAATGATCCATTTATGGGTGCAATGAGGGGTGAACCTATGTTGTATTATGAAGAGGGAGGTGTTGAAAAATTAATATTGAAAGTAGGGCAGTCTTTTGAGAGTGTTTATGAGTTTAGGGAGAAATTAGAAGAGTTTGCAATTCAAGAGGGGTTTTCGTTGGTTAGGAAGAAAAATGAGAAGACTAGGGTAACTTGTGTTTGTGGGAATGCAGGATGTCCTTGGAGAATTCATGCGTCTGTGATGAGTGATGGTGTCAGTTTTAAAATTAAAACATACAATAACATGCACACATGTATAAGGAAAGACACTAAAAAAGATGTTAGTACTAAATGGATGGCATCTAAGTTAGTTGATGTGTTGAGGGAAAACCCGGATATGAAGGTGAAAGGAATTAGGCGTGAATTGGGCAAGTTTGGGGTAGATCCTCCTTACATGCAAATCTATAGGGCTTCAAAATTGGCTATGGAATCTGTAGAAGGTAGTCATAGTGAGTTATATGGTCTTCTTCCTTATTATGCGAAGATGGTTTTAATAACTAATGAGGGTAGTGTGGTGACTTTACAATGTGAATATGGTGAGGATGAGGGTGAAGTTGAGGGGCCGAGTCTAAGTATTGTACCTTCATTTAAGAGATTTTTTTTAGGATTGAAGGGACTTAGAGATGGTTTTGTTGAGGGTTGTAGTCCTTTCCTAGGTTTTGATGGTTGCCACCTCAAGGGCCCTTATGGGGGAGTGCTTTTGGGTGCCATAGGAATGGATGCAAACAATGGATTGTTTCCTTTAGCCTTTGCAGTTGTTGAATCAGAATGCAAAGAGAGTTGACAGTTTTTCTTTGAGAATTTGTCCGTAATGGTTGGAGGCTTCTCTCATGATGCTCCTTGGACCTTTATGTCGGATAGACAAAAGGTAATACAGTTTTTTATGCACTGAATATGCTGTTTTTTAACACTAAATATGCTGCTGTTTTTTAACACTAAATATGCTGCTGTTTTAACACTTAATATGTTGTTTTTTTTAACACAGGGCTTGGTTGAGGCAATTACTACAATAGTGCCTCATGCTCATCACCGAAGATGTGCAAGGCACATCTTTGCCAATTTTAGGCTGCACTATTCTGGTGTAGCTCTAAAATCGCATTTTTGGGCAGCTTCTAGGGCATATAATATTAGGGACTACAATTTTGCCATGGAAAAAATAAGGCAATTGAATGAATCTGCTTATGATTGGTTGTGCAACATACCGGCAAATCAGTGGTCTAGGCATGCCTTTGGCACACACATAAAAAATGATCACATCACAAATAACATTTCCGAGTCCTTCAATGCTTGGGTGGGTGATTTGAGGGGTAAACCCGTTTTAACACTTATGGATGGCATAAGGTCTAACATGATGGATTTTATTCAAAGGAGGGCAGCTTTATCAAACAATTGGAAATCACCAATAACACCATATGCATTGAAAGTGTTGAACAATACGAGGGAAGAGAGTAGGAAATGTCATTTGCAAGTGGCCGGTAAGGGGTTGTATGAAGTGAGGGATCAAGGGAGTCCTTATGTTGTTGATGTCTTGGTTAGGTCATGCACTTGTGGGGTTTGGGGACTAATGGGCATTCCTTGTAGACATGCTGTTACTGCCATTAACTACAGGAGATCGAAATTGGAAGATTTTGTGCATCCAACATTCTCCACAGAGTATTATAGGAAGGCTTACAATAGGATGATACATCCTATTCCTGATCAAAGTTTCTGGCCTAAAGACTTGGATGTGCAGCCCACTAACTTGGGACCTCCATTGAAAAGGCGGCTGCCCGGAAGGCCTAAAACTTCAAGGAGAAGAGAGACTGGAGAACCTGCCCCTTCAAAGAGATCAGGGTCAGTTAGGTGTAAAAAGTGCAATGGCTTTGGCCATAATACCAGGACTTGTGAGAAGGTACAGCCATTATCTCAATCTATACTATTTTTTTTGTTTTTGTGACTGTTTAATAATGTTTTTTTCTTTTTCCTTTTGTCCCAAGGGCGATGGTGGGCAGGCGGCTGCTGCTGCTGCACCAACACAAGCAAGGAAAAGGAATATTGGACCATCAATAGAGGTTTGTTAAGTTTTATTTGTTAAGTCATGCCTTTAAATATTTGCCATTCTTATGCCATTAATATATCCATTTTTTTGCCTTTGATTTTTTGGCAGACACAAACATTGACATCATCCCAAACAAGTGTTAAGACTAATTTAGAGGTTCCTACTACTTCCAAAAAAGTTAAAAACAAATGCATCGTACCAAGGCCTAAAGGAGGAATTGAACCAAGAAGAAGTGCAAGGAGAGCATCTTGGG
>JAOWBU010000477.1:0-25000 GCA_026212405.1 Petrea volubilis
GGCTAACCTAGGTAAACTTGAGTGACCCGAGATAATGATTGGTTAAGGCAATCTAGTTTGACTAGCCAAAAGGAGAGTTAAAATCAAATTAACTTGTCTTTTGACATGAGTTGTAAAAGACTTTTAGGACCACTTCTTGCATTTAATTACGATAAAAATGCCATTGGGAACCAAATCTATGTTTTTGTTTTTGTTTGTTTTTCATTCAAACGATTTCTTTCTCCAACTCCAAATAGCACGTCGAGGATCTATCCAGTATTTCAATGCTCTTCCATCTACAATTGTCAAACAAGGATAGAATTTCTAGAGAATCAATTAAAATAACATCAATGTAAATCATAAAACGAGTGCGGTGAAAATAGGGATTCTCGACGATGATGGTGTTGTGATCGACGTTGCCACCTACAAATACATTGACAACTAACGCCGACTTGCTATTTAACAGAGACCGACGGTGCCGCCTATAGATACGCTAGCAACGAACGCTAGCTTGCCATCGTGAAGAACCCACGAGAACGATGGTTGAGTTCGAAAGATATATTAGTAGGGAATTGGGGTTTTTCCATTTTGATCTTGGGATGGGCAAAATGGGAAATGCATCCACTTAACACATCAAAAATTACCCCTCGATGGAAACGAATATGGGATTTTGGTTTGCTTGTGTTAAACTAACACTGTCAGAATACAACATGGAATGCTATAATTGACAAACGTTTTGACCGACATAAACCAATTTTCACATTAACTGGAGTTAAATCCCCCATCCAAAGTAAACACGCTCTAAGGGTTTAATTTTGACTTGGTATATTTCTTTTTTCTTTTTTTATTCTTAGCTGATTGGGCTATTGACCTTTTACTTCGATCTTGACCTTCAATACAAGTCTAGTTCACTCCACGTCGAGGCAGCTTGGGCCCCTTCTTATTTTGGTATGGCCAAAAATTTGCTCACTCCAAAATCTTACAAAATTCATTTTTTGGGCCTAAACAAGAGCATTATTGTTTGCACTATAGGAAGACATTAATTAGAAATTATGCCTTGATAAGAAGTGTTCATTAGATGGAGTTTTTGTAATAAGCGTTGAAACATATCTCGTTATCAAATATGACTAGGGTTGTCAATTGGTATTTAATTTAAATATTCACTCACCATTTGCATCCGTATTTATTTATACAACATATTATTCGTGTCAGTGGATATTATCCGATTTTCACTATAAGCATTCAAAACATAAATTAATAAAAATATGATAATCGGATACTGATTCATTTATATTTGTTTCAAATATATACTTGTCAATATATTAATTTACATATTTAATTATATATGCTATATGTATCTTATAAATAACAATAATATATTACTAAAATTATATATTGGGAAAAAAAATTGTCCACACGGTTCGCGAAATTGGAACGTACCCGATCCTTAATTATAAAAAAAAAAAAAGTGAAAATCATAAATCATAATTATGCATAATTATTGGAACTAAGCCTCACCAATTGAATTAGGTCTTGATTGTACCCGTATCATAATTCTATGTTAAAATAATTGATACACTATGATTCAAGACTGTTTAATCAGTATGGGAAAACAATATACAATATAAAAAGAGTATCTTGAAATAGTAATGGCAGATGTAACTTCGCATTTTCAGGTAGAAATTGTATGTTTAGATCAGATCAGATAGTGAAAGCTAAACCAGTTTGAAAAAATTGATGGTTCATTGTTACAGAGATCACAGTATTAATTAATTATTTAGATAGCTCATCTTCATTCGATGGATTCATGTCACATCATTAAATCCAATCATGTGACTTTATTTAAAAAAGTAATTAGGCAATTGTGTGATGACAAAATCCCAATAAATCAGATCCAATCAATCTTGTTCTCTCATTTGCATGTAATATGGCCTACTTCTTAATTTCTCCTCTCTTATCATGTTCGTATTGATTGATAATGGTTTTTTTTTTTTTTTTAAGTGAAAAGATGTATTCATAGTTGGAGATATAAAATATATATATATATATATATATATATATTAATAAATATACCGAGTGCCGGAATTAGAAAATTAGTTCAGTAATATATATCGCTAATAAAGAAATGAAGAAAGCTAAAAGAAATAGCGGGTTTTTTGAAGTCTTATATGTTGACATACGACGTGCATGTGTAGTAATTAGTGATGGATTTGATATTTGAACATCACTATATACGAATTATTTTTGATGGGGTCCAATAAGAAAGAAAAATTCAGATTCCTAGGTTTTTATTTAATATAATACACATATAATTTTTTTTTTGGTAATTGTAACTATTAAAATGTACTTATAAAATATGAAATGAACACCTATCATTAATTTAAAATAGTCCAGTGCCAAGGCTTATAAAAAATTTAGCTTCTACAAAGATGATAATTGAAATGAATTAATTTATAAACGGACCGACAATTGATATGGAAATTCTTAATGGTCCTTAACTTTTTGTGATATTGGGACATGATTTTTTTTTTCATCTTTTAATTTTTTGATAAATGACCGTGTGACTGATTTATCTAAATAAAAAATTCATATCCTATGTTATATTATTGGAGTACAATGTACTATTCCTAGGCATATTTCATTCAAATATAAAAAAACTCAATATTGGTTCGTAGTTAAAATATTTGAAAACATAATTATATAAAATTTGGTAAAAACTAAATTATAACTTTTAAATAAGCTTTGATCACATATTAATTCAAAAAGTAAGTATTTTCCTACATTTACTATGTTCTCTCGTCATATTAATAACTGATAGTTCACAGTACTTGTAAAACTAAAATACTTTTGAGGGATTTTTAGGCAATAATAATTGGCGAAATCGACAAATATGCATTAATCTTTTATTAGATATGAAAATATCAAAAATTAATTTTTTAAATAAAAGAGTTTTTTCATGGATTTTTTTTATATGAAAGTAATTAGGAGTTTATTATTATTTTTTCCTATTTTTTTTATCCTCGCTAGATTGTGAGAAAGATGAATTCTCTTTTTGACGTTATATATACATATATATATATATATATATATTCTCCATGGGATTTCCTTTCATTTATTTTTTTTGGATCAAGTATAAAATTAGTTTGTTTTACTATTTTCTTTTCTTTCTAAAATTCTCGTAACAAATTTAGTGTAAATTGATGGATTTATCCAACCCACCACCTCACCTAGTATAAAATGGAAAGATGATTTTACCCCTTAGAATTCTTCCTCGTCAATCTATCTATCTGTATAGTTTCGTAAATTCTGCACCTATGCAATCATTATAAAAATATATACCTTTTAGAAATGAATTAACTTATCACGAGTTTAACTTTTGCAATGAATTTCGTTTATAATAAATCTGTTAGTAAATATTTTGTCACTGATTGCTTCTTTAATTCTATTTAAATTGAATTGTGTCATTAATCTATTATAGATACATTAATTCTATGGCAAAATCTTTTCGTGACAAAATTTTCGTTAGTGAAGGGAGAGTTGGAAAACTTTAACTAAACCATAGTTTAATGGCATAATAATCGACAACAAGGAATAAAAACACGATTCCCACGAATTTAATTAACATAGAATCATAAATAGATGATTAAATAATGTTTTGAATATAAAAAAACTAACCTTGATCAATCGAAAAACGAAACAAAACCAAACATATCATATGGATCTTCTAAGTCATAAAATTCGGTCAATCGGGTTCTTTCTGAGGCAGAAAAGAACAACATCGTAATTTTAATTTATGGACCATAACCCTAATATGCCTTCGTCAAACACTTTAATTATAAGCTAATCAAACATAATTAAAAGTATGATTAGGTTTCTACACGTATAAAAGACCACATACTCAGTATGATATTTCTACGAATTCATTAAATCAATCCTTTAATGGATCATATAATTGGAGGATAGCACATTATATACAATATAATTAATACTAAAATGGAGAGAAACCCAATGAGAAGTACTTTTTTATAATGAATAACATGAATTATATATTTATTTTAATACAATTTTTTTATTTACTAAATTAAATTTTTACATCATCCAACTACCCATACATCGTAGAAATTTATTTTACCTAAACAATTCCCGCGTGTTCTTCTATGATGATAACATAAATCTATAGTTGGTATTCTATTTTTTTGTTATCATCTTGGAAATTGGACCTTATTTTGAAATTACAAATATACTTCTTATTAAGAACTTTATATTAAATTCACAAAAACCAAAAAGATCCCATTGTAAATCAATTTACCAGTGTCCAACTTGTACTGTGTCGTAAGAGGGGGAAAAAATTGAAAAAGGGTCACGGATTGTTGTTGGAAAATTTTGATCCATATGATTACTTTTTTCATTTCTCTTTGGACGAGCTACACTTATTTAGGGATGATCACGGTTCGATTTTGATTATTTTTGAATATATGTAAAATCGAATTGTCATATGCATTTTTTAAAAAATATATTTTAAATTGCAATTTTATGAAGTACAATCGAATGTGCGGTTTCAAGCGGCTCAGTACAGTTTGACGATTTTGAATGAAAAAAAGAAATAATTAGAGAAAAAATTTAAAAAAAATTATCATTTTCTAATTTATCAAAGCGTTTGAATTAATATTAAAAAATCAATGCATGATAATTAAATTTTGAAATAAAAAGTATAAAAACTAAATATAAAGCAACAAAGCTAATAGACATTATAATGCAACTTTGTATACTTGAATTAAAATCAAAAAAATAATATTGATTAACTAAACTTCTTAAGATTTTAGCGCAACATAACATGCTAAATTTGTAGTTATGCATAATTTAATATTGAATGGTTAGATGTATTTGAAGCGTTGAATGATTAAATCAATGCTAATTAATGAAATTTGAACAATTTAAACAGTGCTTAGCGAATCTCTCTCATATGTTGAAGAGTTTAAGTAAAATAAAATAATAGATTTTAATATTTGTACTCAATATAAGAGAGCAGTTTGATAAGAAAATTATAACCGAATCAAATTTGTGGTGAGGTTTTGATCTTAATTATTAAACCACAATTTTTTTTACTTTTTTTAAAAAATGACAAGAGCGGTGCATTGCATTTTTCAAAATTTGTGCTCACCCCTACACTTATTGCTCCAGATGTATAGTGATATTACAAAAAATACCCTCACATATTAAAAATTACCATTACCCCCTAATTTGAAGGGGGAATCAATGTTAAATCTAATGGAATTGAGAAAATATCATTTTTGCCCTTACTAAAGTTAGGCAAATTACAAGTACCACCCAAAGGTATGGGGAAATTATTAGAAATACCCCCAAGTATGGAAAATTACCACTACCCTCTGAATTGTTTGATGATCAATTTAAGTAGTGTATGTCGTATGTTTTCATAAGTAAATATTAAATTTTATGGCATGAATCACAACTATACTTTTGTTGTTCATTTGTTGCGGCTTTTGAGGTATTCATAAGTTTTTTTATTTTATTGCTGGAAATCGAGCCTTGTATGGTTGGAAAATATCATTTTTATTAGCAGATTGTGTAGTATACAAGCAAAAACCTCAATACACCAGTTAAAAACTAATATTTTGGCAAATATATACATCATCCACTAACGATTTTAATCGACAAGTTTGAAAAAATAACATAAATATTACATTTAACCCTCCGTAGCTTCAACAAATTACAATGCATTATCCCAAACTATAACACATGAAAACAAAAACACCCATACGGATATTTTCGGAAGTTCACATAGATTAACTAATAGTCTTCGTTAGTCAAACTAACAACAAGTGCAAATTGTTAGACAACACGTAGTATTAAGGGGGTAATAATAATTTTCCATACGTTACGATATTTTTTGTAATTTCACCATACCTCAAATATGGTACTTGCAATTTATACTTTTTATGAAAAAGAGCAATGTCAAAATATTTAAGCTAATAATATGAATTAGTGTCACCATCAGAATGGATATATTCAAATTCAATTATTTATCAATCGAATAACGCTTGCTAAAGGAATGCATTTAGGTACAATAAACCTATGACAAAAAATTTATGTTTTTTCCACCAAATTTTACTATATTTTAATTATTATAAATAGAAATTCATTCTATCAGAACTTATGATAGAATGAATGTGGTGTAATCTTTATGATTCGTAAGGATTACACCACTTAAACTCATTCTCTTATTTCTCTCTCCGCTTATCCAGTTATGAAAGCATAGGCGGAGACACATTGGCCCAAATAGGATCCAATAACCCCGCTAAAAATTAAAAAATTCTTTTAATTATGCATTGAACATGAAAAAAAAATCTAAATAATTTACTATAAAAAAAAAATCAGTAACTTTTGTTTTGTCACAAAATAATCTAAAGATAATAACATTTAATATTTTAAATTATTATTATTTATGAATGTACCGTACTGACAATTTGGTATAAAAAGTAAATTCTCACTGCAATGTGCGACCAGAACATTTTTCTTATTACTTTGGGGTGCTGCAATTATTAATGCCAACAATTTAAATGTGATACTTATTATAATTGATCTTGCGAAAACTATTTTTAGGGCAAAACAATTGGTTTCATAAACAAAAACCGTTAAAAACATAATTTAAATATTTTTATATTTTGAGTTGAAGAGTAATATTTTGAAGAATTTTTCAAGATATGTGTTACTATTTATTTGATAATTAATTGTATTAAGTGTACTATGATGATATATATTGAATGGTTTTGTTTTTAGATATTTGGTAAACCGTTAAAAACTAACAATTTAATGTTTAAAGTCGCCAACCGAGTTGTCGACTTTCCTTGAAGTCGCCAACCCCATTGGCAACTTAGATTACTTTGACAAAGGATCTAATTTTGTGTGTGTTTGTGTGTCTGTGTGTGCGTGCTCTAGTGTGTGAGTGTAAAATTGTGTGTTTGTTTGTGTGTATAAGTATTTTTATTATAAATTTTATTTAACCATTATATTTTTTTGAATATTTATTTGTTAATATATGTTGTCTATTTTTTATATTATTTGACATAATTATATTAACTAATTTATATTTATATTTTTAATAAGTATTTTATCTATTTTTTAATTTTCATTATACACTCATCAATGCCATATCATGTGCCATATGGACAACAAATTGATGAAAAATGGCACATAGATTGGTAGCTGAACACATCATCCAATTTCTTAACTTGATTGCAAAATTTTGGTTTATGCATCTAAATGTGGAGTAAAAACCACTCCTACGGAACTAAATGTGGCAAAACGACTCTAATAGGACAAAATGTGGAATTTGAAATTTTTTATGGGACCAAAAATGGAATTAATTCCAACTTTTAACTGATTCTCACTTGTATTTTCAAACACTATAAATTTTTACTATTCAACTTTTTTTTTTCAACTTTTTCAACAACTCCAACTTCTCCAAAAAATAAAAGCAATTCCAAACGCCGTTTTAATCCCAATCCCAACCCCCCCCCCCACCCCAACCCATCCCGACACCAAAATAACTTTTATGTCGACAAAATCCATGAATAAATGTTCAATCTAAGAAATCAATCACATCAATTTTTCATTCAAAAAAGTCTCAATCATTTACTTTTATTTTTTTTCAACAAAATCACCGTTCAGTATCTTACACTAGTATTTCTATATTTAATTATAAAATATTTTTAATTATTTATGCTAATTTACACATGTAGAAAAATATTTATATTAAATTAATTTATAAAAAGTTTTCAATATTTTTGTTCTGTTCAATTTAGAAATAATAAATTATTTCAATTATAATTTGTCACTTTAAAAATTCAAGAAAATATTATTCTTAATCTATATATCTTAAAATTCAATTAAAAACTTTTGCTAAAATATTCAAATTATCATAAAATCATCATTAATATGAATCAATTTAAGGAACTTACAAAAAGTATTGAAAAATCATTTCAATTTACTAAGTTCTCGAAACAAAATAAATTATAAAAAAAACCATGCTTCCATATTATTATTAATTTTTTTATCACATGTAAACAAAAAAAAAAGTAACACTACAAAAATTAAAAAAATATGAAAACAGGATAATAGGACGGGAATCTTGGTCCGGCATCTACGGCACTGACAGGACACGTGTCCGTTGATCCCGACAGTCCGGCAAAAAAAATCCAGTGTGCGAATCTCCATACATGATCCGCTTTTTGTCCGCAGTGCGATTATTCCGACATGCATCAGGATATTGCACCTTTCCTATTTTGGCCTTTTGTGCCCAGGATTTCACGTTTTTCCCGCCAAACGAGGCTCATGTGGACCTTTCGGCGGGATATTTTGTGGGTGGGTGGGTGCGTGCGTGCGTTCGTACACGATTATAATTAGGCATGGTTGAATTGGATTGGGCAATTTTCCTGACACGGGGCCGTCCCAAGGAGCCAGTGAAAGTGAAATTGGGTAATCATTCTTGGTTGAGTAATGGATGGTGGGTAAGAAGAAGAAGAAGAAGAAGAAAGCAGGGATGCAAATGCATGGGGTTGAGTTTTACTTTTTAAGATTCGAGTTTGAGCTCAGCTCGATGATTCAATAAAAAGGAGTTTGAGATCTGTTCAGGCCTCGAGCCTTGTTCAAGTTAGGCCGACTCACGATCCTATAAATAAAAATGACTTGACTCGAGTTCGATTAAAAATTTATATAAGTTCAATTCGGCTCGACTCGATTTAAATTATTTGAATTTTCCTTTAAATTTTTATTGAGTCGGTTCGTCAGTCTTGAGAGCAGATTCGATTTATTTGTATTCCTATAAGAGAGTCTATTATTTTACAGATGTGTAAATATTAACAAGAAAATATTTTTTAAAGATATATATTTATACAGAACAAAATAATAATACATTCGTGCATTTTTTTAAAAATGTTTTAACATACTTATTAAATTTATTACAAGTAAACAACACAAATTTCACATAAAAGATTGGGCACTTTGTCAAATGATAAAATAATCTCCTACACTGAGTACTTGTCTAGCATCAAATCTGCCGTTAAACCAGGTAAATTAATACGGTCCATTGAGAAATTACATACACTCAAAATCCTTTTTTTTTTTCCCTGGCCAAAGTAAAATTATTACATCATAATTGAATAAAAATTATTAATTAAACTATTAAACATGATATACAAGCACGAAACCAGTGCTTTCTTTTAATAATTTTTTATTCCAAATTTGATAATTACAAATTTCAAAATAGAAATAAATAGTCCTTATTATACTAATGATGAGAATAAAACATTATATTCCAAGGTGAAAAAATTTTGTAGAATACATTGTTAGAAATTTATAAATAATATTAGATTTTTTTAAAAATAGACATGCTTTTATTAACAACGTGCATGGCATAAAATAACTTGATGTGGAATAGGATATTAACCTCTAGTTATTTATGTTTTTATCACCTTTTTTTTTTTTGTGTGTATTGGTGCTTCTGCACTCAATCAATTCACTTTTAGATGGTGTAAAAATTTCAAATACGTTATAGTTTGTGTAGGACTTTATACACTTCGTTTGTATAGATATATACATATACGTTTTTCCATAAAAAAAAAACGTAACTAAAGCAGTAACGGGCATTTAACAATGTCCTTCAATTAATGCCATAAATAAAGATTAATTTGAAAATTTAAGTTAGTTAAGTTAAGTATAGGCCTGTCAATGGATAGGATTTTACTCTAACTTAATCCTAATCTCAAAAATATCCGAGTAAAGATATATATCATATACCCTACCCTATTTAAATACTTACTCATTGGGTATGTATATTGAATCTACCCTATTTTTAGGATAGGGTCCATATCCTACCCAATCATATATTTTTTTTATTTGTTTTTTTTTTTTGATATTGTGTTTTTTTAACTCACACACACAATTAATACATACACACGCATTTACACACACTGCACACACTTTTTTTTTCACACACATACACTGCACTTAAGTACGGACCACGTTAAGGAAGTGAAACATTTTCCTATTGGGTTCATATATATTTATAATAAAACTCAAAATTGTTTAATCTTTATTGTTAAGAAAAGAAACGCAATACATGAACAATGGTGAGAAGTTCTCTAAAAACGAGTATTATCTTCTATATATCGCTATACATTCCATTTTTGCAATGGCAAACCCATTGGAACTTAATGAAACAAGCCATATGTTTAATTTAGGTCGAATAAATTATTATAGTTGTTATTCTCAACATAAATGTGTACATAAATGAGAAAAACAATATAAATAAATCAGAGTTTTGTTTCAAATAATAATGTCCCATATGGTAAAATCACAAGATGGAACCAAGTCTCATTCGTGTTGTACGATCCTCAAAACTCCTTGGTGGCATGCCTTTTTGTTAAAGGATCAGCAATCATTAATTTAGTGCTTTTAAGGTATCCCATGCTTTATTTGCAACTCTCCAGTGGTCTAAACTGAATTACTGTGATATCTTACCAACATTCGAACAAGGAGAAAAATTCTTGCTCAAATTCAATTTGGCCGCATCCAACTAATTATGTAGCAAGTGTTAATACACTTGTCATGTGATTGGTCACTCTCCCTATACTATACACCAATCATATGGCAAGTGTAAAACACTTGCTACGTGATTAGTCCTGGTGTGGCCGAATCTGGTGTCAGTAAAAATTTCCCGAACAACTAATGCAATTGCAGGTTTGATACAAACCTGAGCATACGTTAGGCTCCCAACAACGGAAGCATGTGGAATGTTTTACATTTATTCCCTTTCAAGATCACTTTTGGGCGTTGATTCGAAATGAACTCGTCACCCTTTACAACAGGTGATATACTTGGTGAATAATCTTTCATTCGAAATCTCTCTAAAATCTTATTAATGTCAGTTTCTTGTGATAGACCTAACATATTTTGAGATCTATTCCTATATATGGTCTGGATGCCAATGGCATAAGATTCCTTGCATATATACTTTTATCTCAAAATTCTTAGAAAGCAATTGCTTCACCTTATAAATATGTATATAGAAACCCTATATCATTATTAGCAAGTAAAATACCATCCGCCTATAGAATAAGAAAACAAATGTCACTCCCACCAACCTTTTGATCTCTGCATTGATCCATAATATGTCCACAAAATCAAATAAAGAATTGACATCACATAATTTTAAATACCACTGGCAGCAGGTTTGTTTCAATCCATATATAAATTTCCTAAGTTAGCATACCAAATGCTCATCGTATCGACTTCAATGGAAACTACAGGAAAATGTGCATATTCCGACGAATATTTTTCAGTCGGAATAAACCCTGTCGAATTGGCGGATTCTGCCAGAAAGCTTGTCTGGTGGAATTCTAGTGGAGTATTCCGCCAGATAATTCTCTGACAGCATTCCGGCAGAAAACATCTGTCGGACTATCCGCCCCGACATCCTAGTCATCGTTGCCAGAGAGCCACCACCTACATAACCGTCGCCCTCACCATTGTTGTCGCACTCACCGCTGCAGCCATCGCCCCAAAATGTGCATATTTTTTGATGCTGAGAGGAAATAGGACACGTGTGTCCTACCATTAGGCTATAGTTAATATTTGGGATGTGCTTTATCTTTTTTTTTTTTTTACTTATTATGTATTTGTCAATCATTATTCTTACTTTGTTAACTTATTTTGATTTATTAATTAATTTTAATTCATATTTTGTAACTATATAACTTATTTATCTTTATAATTATGTAATTTATTAATTTTATAATTTCTAAATATTATGTTAATGGAACAATTAGATCCGAAATACCTATTGCCCATTTAGTATTGTATTTTATTTAATTAACTTATTTATTCCCCTGGTATTCTAATTTTTATTTATTTTATTTTAAAAGATAGATATATTTTTGCACTTGTTAGGGTCCGAACTTTGATCCCCTAGGATTGACACAAAAAACTTTGCCATTAGGCTATTTAAAAATTGTTGAAATAAGTTATTTTTGTTTACACTTATTATATAATTAATTTTTTTTTTCTAAATATTCTAATAGAATATTTCTGTTAATTTTATTTTTTTTAATTAATTCAATTTTTTTAAAAAAATTAACATATTTTTGTAGGTGTTGGGATTTTGAATATGATCCCTACAATTGAAGAGAAAAGATTTACCATTAGGCTATTTAAGAAACTATTAATATAATTTTTTTTTTGAATTTATTACACAATTACATTTTTTTTTCCCTAAAAATTCTGGCTGAATATTTCCGTAGGAGTTTTGGCAGAAAATTATGCCAATTTTATTTATTTTTAATTTATATAATTGAAGAGAAAAGATTTACCATTAGGCTATTTAAGACACTATTAATATAAGTTTTTTTTGAACTTATTACACAATTAAGTTTTTTTTTTCCTAAAAATTCTGGTGGAATATATCCACAAGAGTTCCGACAAAAAAATATGCCAATTTTATTTATTTTTAATTTATTTAATTGAAGAGAAAAGATTTACCATTAGGCTATTTAAGAAACTATTAATATAAGTTTTTTTTGAACTTATTACACAATTAAGTTTTTTTTTTCCCTAAAAATTCTGGCGGAGTATATCCTCAAGAGTTCCGACGAAAAATTATGCCAATTTTATTTTTAAAATTTATTTATTTGTAGTTGTTGATGTGTGAACCTTGATCTCTACAATTAAGGAGAAAAGCTTTACCGTCAGACTATTTAGGAAACTATGGCTATAAGTTTTTTTGTGCTTATTATATAATTAATTTTTTTATTGAATATTTCGGTGAAATATTTCCGTCGGAATAGGCTGGCTCGAAAAATCTGCTGATATTTTTATTAAGTTTATTTTAGAAAAAAAGTAAATATATTTTGTTGTAGTTGTTGGAGTATGAACCTTGATTCCCCACAATTAAAGATTTTGGGTGGTTGATGGGCGAATTGGGTTTAGGATTTCAAGAATCTGGGTTGTTATACCTCTTATAGATGTGATACCATATATAATAGAATGCGATTACGAATGTAAAGAGCTCTTATATATACAGACACACACACACACACACACAACAAAATTAATGAAGTTTCGAAATGACCGGAAAATTACGTTTAGTGGATGAGTAATGGAAATTTTTTATAAGTTTCAAGTGGTGGTATAAGAGAAGAGTACGAGAGTGATATATGGAAGTGACGATGTAATGAATTATGGAAATATATATATATATATATATATATATTTTAAGAACCAACAAATGGATTTTTTTTTCTTTTAAATAACCTAATTTTCACACTATAAACAACACGATTATGTTGGACAATCCTATAAATTTCGTCCGAAAGTGTTCGCTATCTTTGTGAAGTCGCATTTTCCCTCACTATTTGTGCCTAACTTTAGATCTACACAATTTCGAAATGCGGATCATGTAGTTCAAATTTCACAAGGGAAATCGGGTTGGGGGCGTTAACACGTGACCACCGGGGGAGCTGTTTGGCATGGTTCTCCGATCAACGTAGGGGCCTTTTAGACGCAGAAGCAGCGGAGACAACAACCATGGTTCTCCGTAACGGTTGTGGGGGATGGAATGGAGGCTACCGTTCTAGTTCTAGTTCCGTTGCAACGTCGAGGAACGGTCGCGGCCGTTCCGCACATTTTAATGTCGCAATCCACAATAAGTGTACCTCTTTCATCTTTAGTAGAGAATCTCTCATTCCCTTTTCTTTTGTTCATTTTCATATTTAGTCAAGTGTTAATCTTTTTCTTTTTTTCTTTCCATTCAACAATCAAGTCCGACCATATCTTATTTGCCAATTTTCCGACAGTTCCGAGCTTCACAACGTTCCGTTCCAGCCGTTCTATTGCCTCGACAATGCACCAAAACAAGGGAATTGAGGCTGGTGTTCCGGTGAACCATGGCAACAGCTAGCCACGTTTGAGGTTGTTTTCTGTGGGAGTGTGATCCAGAAATGCACGGCACGAGAGGAGGAACTATCAGCTATTGGAACTATTATTTGTGATGTACGAAACTTGGATTAAGCCAATGTACGGAGGTTAGAGTTAGCCATGTACGCCATACGTGCAACAAGGCATCTCACACTCTAGCTTGGAATGCAACGCCTTTCATTGATAGTGTGTCGATCATTCCTTCTTGTGTTAGCGATGTTATGTATTTGGATTTGCAGAATGAATGAAAAGCTTTCGGTTGCTGTCAAAAAAAAAAATAGAAATCAAAGGTGTCGAAACTTTGTCACCTAAACTAATACTTAATGCCATGCAAATAAATCACTTGAATGCACATGGGGTGTTTGTAAAAGTTTCAACTCTTTAATAATAACTAGAAGCATGAGCAGTACGATACGGTCGATGCTGCATTCGGTGCACTTTTAACGGTAAATCCCTAGCTGTTTAATGTAAAAACAAAATGATATATATCACTTTTTTTATATCAATTTTTTTGGTTTTTTTAAAAATAAGGACCGAACTTAAATAGTAAAATTAAAAAATTTTAACGTTAAACCGCTAAGGGTTTATCATTTAAAATGCACTTGGTGCACTGCACCAGATGCAGCATCCACGGGACCAAGCAGTACTAAGGGTAAAAATGCTTTCAAATTTTGTACTTTTTAAAATATTTGTAAACATTTTAGAAGTAGGGGGAACCTTTTAGTAACTTCTTTTAATAAAAAAGATAAAATCTTTTCTTAAAAAAAAAAAAAAAAACTTTTGCAAACACCTTCATAATCATATGCTTGATTTTCAAAGTATACGAATAGTGTTACATAAAATAATCGGTTGAATTAGTCACGTTACTTTACATTATTGTACATGAATCGATAATCATCTCTAGTCTCCACTTTATCCAAGTTAACATCAGTTTGCCATACATCACTCTTAACATTAAATTCAAGCAAGTCAATACATGCATATTCCTGTTGCAGGTACAACTATGAGTTGTTCTACCAGAATGGGTGCTAGATCCTTTAAACAAAGTTCATAATTCGAATTTTAAAATTATAAATATAGTTATTGGGCTTGAAGGGTCGTCCTTATATTGAGCCTCTATAATATCCGAGTTCACATTAATCGGCCAATGGATTGAAATTGGATGACTAAGACTAAAAAAAAAAATTCATTTTGCAGCTAGAGGCACAAAAAACAGGGAAAAAAAAGCAACAAAAAAAAAAAAAGAGCAAAACTAGCAAACATTTCCCTCCCTTTTAATTGTTGTCTAAAGTTTTTACACAAGAATTAAAGAAAATAATAAATAATCATAATTTTAGATTAATATTACGACAATGTTCTTTGGATTAATGAGTTGTTGATAGATGTTTTAGAAATCTAAGAATGGTATTTATTAGAGTAAAAGGGTACATTAACAGATAAATTAAGAAATGCATTATCAAAACTTTGAAATGATAGATGTTTTTAATTTTTTTTTTTCTTGTTAAAAGGACAGTTAAAAGAGAACAGAGGGAGTAACATTATTATCCGATAGTCCAAAATAGTATACGAAAATAATAATTTTTATGTAAGGGATGTCTGTGTGAGTTAATTATTTAATTAATCCTAGCTACAACCTTCATTTAGAATGTTAGGAGGATACGTGAAAAAGTAATTTCATGAAGATTACCCAAATCTTATGTGATTGTGTTGTCTATTTCTTGGAAGGTTCAAATTGTAGCATACCCATAAAGTGATATCCACTGAAATCACAAATCAAGATTTTTTTTTTTTAAGGAAAAAAAGCATTGTTGACTTTTCTTGATTATAACAATAACTTTGTTTAGAAACTATTGCCACCCAAACTGAAATGTCAAAAGCGAATCAGAAGGCATAAAAAGGGACCTTTAATGACAAGATTTTATTGTCGTCGGCAGTGTTATTTGTTAGAGTAATGCCCGATAAATTAATAAAATTGACGATTTTTTTAAATACTCTTTATAATAAATAGTCTTTTAAATGAATAATAAAAACAAAAATTTATATTTTTTGATCACTTTTATCATAATATGTAAGTTATATTCAAGTATAATTTATATACATATAATTGAAGCTCTTAGATCACAAAAGGCTATGGAACTTGGCCTTGTATAGAAATGGAGGTCTTGAAGCAAGTTTTTAAGGCATGATCTAAATTACTCCAAATCGAAGAGTCTAACAAATATCAAGGGAATTAAGCTGACTAGAATTAACACTTTTACTTATGACATATCTCAAATGGGAGGATGTCTTATTTCATAGAATCGAATGTAGAGATATTCATATACATAAGTAGGTGCTCATTAGAAAATGAGGTCACTGAGGATCTCACGGAGAAACACTTAAATTGGAGCACTAGTTGCACATTGAATCAGGATTGTTTCTTAGCTCATGAAGTGCATTAATTAGTCATTAGACTTGAGACTTCATAACAATCTTATACATGGACATTTATATTTTGATATAGGTACTGACCCTGTGGCGAGTCTTACGGTGCCTATGTTGGGTATAGATCTCTCATGCATGAAGGTTTGTGAAAGTCCATAAAGAATCCATTTACTCGCCTTGTAGAGTGAGTGTATGTCCTATGTATTCTATTTTAACTAGTTTAACAACGATTAGAAATGAATTTTTTAGATAGATTATCGAAAAGACTAATTGTAAATAAGAACCATAGAATTGAGGTTAAAAGGTTTTTTGATAAATTCCATATCCTAAACCTCAATCGTGGAGATTAGATAATGGAAGGAATATATTTGCACGGTAATCACAAGCAGACAAGTTCACGCATTATACTTCATCTATTAACTATGCATCGTGGGCTTGTTGTTGGACATCGACCACGATATATGTGTACTATTGGATTAGAAAGAGTTCTAATTCAAATGTGATTAATTACATGAGTTTAATTAATCGATTGATAAATTTTTAATTTAAAATATCGTAACGAATTGCGAGTCCATTTCTAATCAATTGGTGAACTTAAGGGATCACACACAAATGAATAGATAAACTCCTATACGTACATGAAATATTTAATTTGATTAAATCAAAGTATTGATTTAATTGATTGAGATAAAATATATTTAATCGATTAAGTTAATTAATTAATTTATGAATTTAATTAAATTAATAAATTGATTTAATTAAATTAAATGAAAGTGTTAATTTAATTGGGTTGTATGAATTTAATTAAATTAATAAGTTGATTTAATTAAATTAAATGAAAGTATTAATTTAATTGGGCTTGATAACCCAATCCATTAATTAATTAAGTCTTATTTGATCAAGAAAATATATTAAATTAATCGACTGTCTTAATTAAATTAATTATTTAATTGAATTGAATAAAGTTAGAGTGTTAATTTAATTGGGTCTCTAGGCCCAAGCTCATTAATTGATTTGGTGGATAAAATCAATTTATGAAAATTGATGAATAATTTGATTGAGACATAGATTAATTAAGAATTAATTGATTAAATCAATTAAATAGAAATTTAGTTGATTTATGATTAACATAAGAATAGAGATTCTTATCATCATCAAACTAAAAATCAAGTGGAGATCTATTTTTAAAAAGTTTGAAATACACTAAAAGAATTATTGATATTGACGTGGCATAATTCCGACCGGACCTCTCGACCGGCTTCTCGTGATAAGCTCGCTGGTGGCCCAGATCGACTCCCCTCGAGGCCTTTCCGACCGAATGTCATATCCAGACCGGCTTCGCTAACCGTCTCCCCGACGAGCCCGGCAGGTCGATTTGCCTCTCGGCTCGAACCCAACTCCTCAGCCTTACAGGTTGATCGTAGCATCAATCGAGACTATACCAGGTCCAACGGATCCCTGCTGGCATTAAATGCTCCATCAGGTTGGGTATGGGGGAGCCATCTAACCCCATGCCTCATTAATGGAGCGCCAGCTAGCACCTACGGAACCTACTACTAGGCTCATAGGTCGCCCACATCAGCCCTCAACAACCTGCTTAGCCTGGTGGGCCCACAGGAGCGCGGTCTACCTGGACATAGTATAAATACCCCATATTTATGTTAAGAGACACACAATACCCTTACTCTACTCAAATCTCCCAAACAATCGATGGACTGACTTAAGCATTGGAGGGTCTTAGCCAAGACCCATCTCGGCTAGCTCACGTTGTCGTTCCCTTGTTGCATGTTAATTTCCTGTTCGTACACCTTCATACATACACTCGTCCAGAGAGATCGACCAAGGTCGACCAGCTCCGAATTCGACCCGCATCATTTGGCGCCGTCTGTGGGAATAAATAAATGCAATCAAGGAAGAGAAAAATGGTGACTACTAGAAAAAATCCCTCCGGAGTGCGAAGCACCCCAGTCGTGGGAGAGGACTAACGCTCGGTCCATCATCTCCTGCTGCCGCTACCACCAATGGCGAATCCCCCTCCGACACAAATGGATTTGGCAAGTTCGTCCCGGGCGCAGGTGAATGCCCCGTTCGCACCAACCAATACCAACCGGAGAAGCCGAGGCCGAAACCCTCCAGCGGGGATGGGTATGCCCCAACACGGAAGAAATGATCATCATCCCCCTCGAAAGATTGAGGGATTTTGTGGGGCAATGCAACCTACAAGCCTTCGAAAGGCTCAAGGAAAGTGTTGTCCGAGCACTACCTGGACCTAACCTAGCAGCGACACCGGCCGATCGGATAGCTCCACCACATCAGACTTCCAGTCGGGAGGCAAGCTTCCGATAGTCCCGATTAGAAAAAGAAGAGGTTGAATCAAGCCACCACGGTAGGGTTCCCCGTTGCCAATATTCGAATTTGGAGAGCCCTCATCAGGCCCCTTTTTTGGGGAATTCCAGTCAGCCCCTGGGGAACTCGAGCAGATGAAGAATCAACTCTACCACCTTACCTAAAAGATCACTGACCTCGAGCACCCCGAGGACAGAATCGTGCCCTATGATGGGTAGGGATCCTCCTCCGATCGTTATCATGGTCGAAGGCAGAGGACCTTTGCCCATCATATCCGAGAAGAGAAAATCGATCTGCACGACCAAGTCCCAGTCAACCTTTCCAACTACGACGGAAGTTCCAACCCGAACAATCACTTACTGCAGTTCGAAAATGCCATCGATGTCTACAGACTCTCGAACAGAATGATGGCTAAGTTTTTTGCCACCACCCTCTTTGGCGTGGCACGACAGTGGTTCACCCGGCTCGAGCCGGAGTTGATCCACTCTTTTGAAGAGTTGGCCGATCGATTCTTACATCACTTCGCGGCTAAAAAAGACACCAAACTCTATTACACCCACCTTCACAAAATTTGCCAGCAGGAAGGGGAGTCCATTCGTAACTTCATGACCCGCTTCAATAACGAGGTCCTACGGCTCGATGACCCGCGGATCGATTTCGTGAACTTCGCTTGTATATTGTGCTTCGACAAGAGGATTAAGCCAAGGCGATCGTCCTCAAACCTCCCCGATCCATGAGGGAGCTCCAGACTCTTACCTCCAGTTTTATGATCTTTGAAGAAATGCACCACATCAAGCATGGGGATAAGAAGGAGAAGAAGCATAAGGAAAAGAAGGAGAATAAAGGCCATAAGAGGGACAAGGAGCACTAGGAACAGAAGGACTCACCGATCAAAAGGTACTCTAACCTGACACCCCTAAATTCTTCCCACGGTCATATTTTTTCGATCATAGACCGAAAGCTGTTCAAGACACCGAACAAGATTTCCTAGGGGAAAGGGGCTAGGAAGTCGGAAAAGTACTACGCCTTTCACAAGCAGTATGGGCACGTTACCGACGACTGCTACACCCTCCAAAGTGAGATCGAGCGCCTCATTCGAAAAGGCCTCCTTAAGGAGTTCGTGGTAACCCACATGGAAGCCCCAGCTCAAAAAGAGAGGTCACGGTCACCTCGATCTCCCCAAACGAGCCACAAGGGGTCCTCCTCCCTAAGAAGCGGCAAGGAGACGGTCGATCACAATCTCCCGACCAGGGGGGTATATCAATACGATCGTTGGGGGACCAAATTGGAGAGATTCCCGATCAAGCTGAAAGTGCACATCAAGGAAGCTGGAGCAAGGAAGGTCGAGCCCCCCTATCGGGGGTTGAGTTCACCAGGTCAACAGCATCGAGTCCAACGCTATTGTATTTAGTGATAGGGATATCGATGTAAGCCGCCCATCGGGAGAGGGTGAGTCACCCGACGTCCCGATGGTAATTACCACTGACATGTCAAATTTTGCTATGACACACACTTTAGTTGATAATGGAAGCTCAGCCAATGTTCTTTTTTACTCCACTCTCCAAAAAATGAATTTAGGAAACATAGAGATGCAGTCGGTCTACGCCCCTCTTGTTAGGTTCGGGGGATCGAAAATCATCCCAATCGGGGTCGTTCGGATGCCGACCTCAGTTAGGGGAAGCACCCCAAAGACGAACCTTCCTCATCGATTACCTCGTCGTCGATGCCCCGTTCGCATACAACTTGATTTTGGGAAGACCCGCCCTCAACCAGTTTCAGGCAGGTCGTTTCCACCTACTATTGTAAAATCAAGTTCCCCACCCCAACCGGGGTAGGGGAGGTCAAGTGCAACGTGCGAAACGCTTGGAGGTGTTACACGGTGCCATTGGAAAAGGAAAAGGAAAGGAAAAACCATAACCACCCCCATCGGTTGGCCAGTCGATCGATATTGATCTCAACTCACCCGAAGGGTCAACCTCTCAAAAATGAAAGAATGAGGAATCTCGCATCGAGCCGATCGGAGAACCTAAAACTATCGAACTGATTCCCGGCAACCCGAAAAAAGTGACCCGAATC
This sequence comes from Petrea volubilis, assembly GCA_026212405.1. NCBI lineage: Eukaryota > Viridiplantae > Streptophyta > Magnoliopsida > Lamiales > Verbenaceae > Petrea > Petrea volubilis. The sequence continues at coordinate 20,815 of JAOWBU010000477.1, forward strand.
GGCTCACATTTGGGGGAGGGGTGAAAAATGATGCTGATCGAGTTTTTGAGGGAAAATGTCGAAGTGTTTCCATGGAGTCCCTTGGACTTCCCACGGATCGATCCCGAGGTCATTGTCCATCGTCTTAATGTGGATTCGATCGCCCAGTCGGTCAAGCAGAAGAAAAGAACTTTCAAGGAAGAAAGGAAGAAGATAATGAGAAGGAAGTCGACAAGCTCCTCAGGGCAGGGTACATCGTTGAAATCCAATACCCCGACTGGCTGTGCAACGTGGTCGTGGTCCCCAAGTCGCTCGGAAAATGGCGCATGTGCAATGACTTCACAGATTTAAATAAAGCTTGTCTGAAAGACCCATACCCGCTCCCTCGGATTGACCTCCTAGTTGATTCCACCACAGGGTACGAAATGTTGAGTTTGACTGGGCGCGTTTCAAGGGCACTATCAAATTTACATGGCACTCGAAAACATCCTTCGTGGTCGAGAAGGGGGTCTACTGCTTCATGGTTATGCCGTTCGGCCTCAAAAACACTGGCACTACCTATCAAAGGCTCGTGAACAAAATGTTCAAGGGGTTGATCGGCTCAAGCATGGAGGTCTACGTTGACGACATGATCGTCATGAGTGATAGAGAGGTCGACCACCTTAACCACTTGAAAAACACCTTCGCCGTGCTCCGACAATATGGCATGAAGCTGAACCTGTCGAAGTGCACTTTCGGGGCCCCAGGAGGAAAATTTCTAGGATACATGGTCAGTCAACGGGGGATTGAGGCGAACCCCACCAAGATCGAGGCAATTCAAGAAATTACAACACCCCAGACCATCCGAGATGTGCAGTGTCTTTGTAGACGGGTCATAGCTCTGAATCGGTTTATCTCTAGATCGGTCGATCGGAACCTCCCCTTCTTTAAAACACTCCGTGTTGCGACCAGCCGACCCATCAAAGGGGAGGAGGCTCCAATTGAATCAATCCTGATCGAGAACGAGAGCGATCGGAGAAAGAAGAAGCGAGATTTCAAATGGCCAGACGAATGCCAGAAGGCCCTGGTCGACCTAAAAGCCTACTTGTCCTCCCCACCGCTGCTCACCAAACTGGTAGAGGGGGTACCCTTGTACTTTTACTTGGCTGTGTTCGACGAGGCCATTAGTTCAGTAATTATTACCATAATGGAGAAGATCCACCGACCGGTCTACTATGTGAGCAAAGTCCTCCAAGGCACAGAGAAGAACTACCTGGAGATCAAAAAATTTGCGCTCGCCTTGGTGGTCACTGCTCCGAAATTGCACCACTATTTCCAATCACACTCTATCGTGGTTCTGACCAACCAACCATTGAAGCAAGTGATGTCCAAGCCTGACGTCTCTAGAAGGTTGACCAAGTGGGCCATCAAATTGGGGGAGTTCGACATCTCTTTCCAACCACGCACGACGATCCAAGCACAGGCTCTGGCAGACTTCATGCTCGAAAGGGTGGGGGCACCGATGGAATCTTATTCCTCAGTCGGTCCATGGGTCATGCACACAGATGGCTCCTCGACCTCCCAAGGAGGGGGTGCGGGGTGTATCTAAGAAGTAAGCCAGGTGTCTAGGGCGTATGATGCCCGTGAAATATCGATAGTGAAGTACTTGGAAAGAGTAAAGGCGCTAAAAGATCTCTTCGCATCCTTCACCCTCGACCAAGTACCCAGAGAGGAGAACGAGCGAGCGGACGCCCTCTCAAAAATCGCAAGTTCCCAGAAGGGGGAAAGGAGTCGGTCGATCACATTCACAATCGAGAAACCAAAAATCGATCAGGAGCCAGTCGAGCAGATACTCCCCGTTGAGTTACGAGAACCGTTGGCAAGATGAGAATAGGGGCTATCTATGGGAGAGAATCCTACCCAATGACACTCTCGCCGCTCGAAGGCTCAAGTACCGTGCGACGAGGTTCGCGCTCGATCACTCCGATCGGATTTTTAAAAGATCTCCGATAGGACCGCCTCTCCATTGTCTCGATCGACGAGAAACAGATGAGGTGATGAACTCCATTCATGGGGAAAGTTGTGAAGACCATTCGGGCGGCCGGTCGTTGGCTCAAAAAATCACCCGGAGTGGGTTCTTTTGGCCCACTCTGGTTGAAGACGCTAAACGATTCGTCCAGAGATGCCCAAATAGCCAATACCATTCCAACTTAAGTCACCGACCCCTAATAGAGATGATAAACGTGGAAGTATCGTGGCCCTTCGATCAATGGAGGATCGACATCGTGGGACCTTTTCCCCTAGCCCCCGATCAGAGAAAGTATGCAATTGTGGTGGTCGAGTACTTCACCAAATGGGTCGAAGCAGAAGTAGTCGCAAAAATTATGGATGCCTCTGTCCGATCCTTCATAAGGAAGAACGTAGTATGCTGCTTCGGGGTTCTGAGGGTCCTAATCTCGGACAAGAGAACCTAATTTCAAAGTGAGAGAACGATTGAATGGTGCAGAGAGCACGGGATCGAACTGCGATTCACGTCGGTAGGGAACCCTCAATCGAACGGACAAGCCAATGTGACGAACTGGTTTTTGGTGCAGAACCTCAAGGCGGTGCTTGGGGTCCATAAAGGGGAGTGGGCCGATGAGCTTTTGAGCGTACTTTGGATCAGCCACGGAGCAAATGCCGTACGCAATAGTTTACGGCTCGGAGGCAGTTATCCCCGTGAAAATAATGCATGCAGGTGCTCAAGTTGCTCATTTCAACCCCGATCTGAACAGTTCTACATGTAAGCACGAGCTCGAGGTCATATAAGAGCTGCACAATCGAGCTTGGGTTAAGATGCAGAATTACAAGGCAATTGTCGCCAAGACGTACAATAAGAGAGTGGTCCCTCAAAATTTCCAAGTGGGTGATCTCGTTCTCAAGAAGGTCAAAGTCTCATACAATGTAGGCAAACTCAACCCAAATTGGGAAGAACCGTACAAAATAACGAAGGTCTCGAAGAATGCTGACCTTGCTGACTTTCTACTCGAGGGACTTCTCAAGGGCTTCGTTGAGCTTCATCTGGGCGTTAAGTTTCTTCTAGAGCAGCTCGCGCTTCGATCGGGCCACAGCAAGCATCGTCTCCAGCTCCTCGATCTTGCTCTTGAGATGCGCCGGCTCGTTCTTGGCCGCCAGCCGGTACATCCTCTTGTAACGGTCCTTGCCTTCCTTGTATACCTCCGCCGTCGATATACATGGAAAAAGGCTTGGGACGCCATCTGCCCGTCGAAAAGGAGGGGTTAGAAATGGGAGGCACGAAAGTAAATTCGAACGGAAAGATGGAAAAAAATTCTTACCCCTACAACTTCTCTCTCGAACCAGCGGTGAATCTAGTCAAGGTTCTGATTGAGAAGATACCGGTGATCCTTCTTTAACTGACACCCCCGAGACAGGTGCGAGATGTCGGCTTGGTCCCGACCCCGGAAGGTGCTGATTGGGTTTCAGTTCGCTTGGGCGAACTATCACTCTGAGGGGCGGTCGAAATCGAGGATCCTCTCCTCCTCGTCGGAGTCAGAGGACTCTGAGAGCTCATCCCGACCTGCGGGTTGTTTCCCCTTTCCGCTGTCGGTGTGGTTGGGGCCTCTCTTTCTCTTTCTGCTGGTGGTGGGGGCACCCCCTTCCCTTATCACAATCCCAGTCTCGAGCAGCCGGGATGGGGTGGTCTCCACTCGAGTGGTGACTACGGTTCCCGATCGCTTGCCAATCACCTCGAGGTCCGGATCGGAATCCACCCTCATCGCCGACCTCGCCCTTGCTGGGGTGCTGCTAAGAGCGCTGGTCAGCAACTAGTCACACTTCGCGGCCACTCAATGGGGCTTTTCTGCCCCGGGACGACGAGCCCTTCTGGCTGGTGGATCGGGCTGCAGCTTTCTCGGTCTTCTTCTTCTGAGCAGCAGCTAGTCGGGCAAGCATTGCTTTGTGGGCGTCAGATCATATATATGTATACACACACGAACTGATCGTAACATCCGTTCGAAATATACAGTACCAAGAACGACCCCACGAGGCGCCTCGACCGGAGAGATACCCACGCAGTTTAAAAATCCCTCATGTAGGAGGTAGTCACTCCGCATCAAACCCTGGTCAAGTTGGCGGTTTCGGAAGAAGGGGTCCTTCCAGGTCGGGTTCCCCACCCCGTAGAATTCGATCTTGTCGATCTCATCATTCCAAATATTTCGAACGGGGAAGC
>JAOWBU010000478.1:0-25000 GCA_026212405.1 Petrea volubilis
GTCCACCAAGTTTCGCTGGCTCAACTCTGAATGGTTCACTTATCTTGGTAATTTTAGATAATGATTACATTTAGTTTTTAGTATTACAGAATACAAATTCTGTGAATAAAATTGAAATTGTTGTAAGAAATTATTTCCTAACAATTTATCAGTTTCAATAATTTATTAGAAATTCTGTAAGAAATTGTTGTAAGAAATCATTTATTAGAACAATTTTACTTCCTAATATAACATTTATTTTATGTGCCTGTTTATTAATGTGTTCGGCTTGACCTGTAACACCCTTTATCTTTATATTTCCATTCTCTTGCCATTTAGTATAGAGAAATGATTTAAACAAAGTTATTTCTGAACCATTATCTATTAAGGTATATGTTGTTATATTAGTATCTTGTATTGTTATCTGTACAAAAACACTTAAAGGAAAATTAATTCCCTTCATATTTTTTACAAAATATTTTTATATTTCCTATTTGTAGTGTGATACCATGTTTCTCTATTTTGTAATAATCACACTGATTTAAGAAACTATTACCTAAAATTATATCGTAATAGTCTCCGGCCATATCACTATCTATGTAACAAGGTACAATTATTCTTAAATTTTCAAAGATTATTTAAACTTGTACCTCTTGATCACAAATTATTGATTTTCCCTTAAAGTTTTTATATTGAAATTTGTAGAAGCAACCTTTGCAATTAATCCTTTATTTTTATGTTTTGCAAGGTGATTGCCACTAGCTCCTGTATCAATTACTATGTTTGATTCTTCAATATATTTTTGACCATTAAAATATTTCCCATTTATTATCATGGTATTAGTTATATCTAGTTTAAATTCTACATTATACCTCTTATAAACACTTCTTCTTGATATTGTATTTTTTCCAAAATCTTTCTGTGGAGTTAAACCTCTACTACTAGATGCATATTCTAGTATTGGTTTTCTTTAAATTTTTATTTCATATTCTTTTATGTCTTTAATTTCTTCTATCATAGGTAATTTTATTGTTGTTATATCGCGACATTCATCATCAATTTCTATGTATGGTTTATCTTGATACATTTGATCATAATTACTATTTGAAAAAGCATATATTGCTCTATAGTAAAAGGTAAAAGCTTGATTTTTATCTTGAAGTTTTATATCCTTTAAAAGTTGAAAGTGTAAGCTTAGAGTATCATTTATGTTCTGATCGTTTGTATCAACACTATATTTAGGATAGTAGTCAAATCGAACTTTTGAATAAATCAAATTTCCTTCGACCACCCCTAGATGACTATTTTTAGCGTCTTTAAACCTTTGGTCATGCAATGAAATTACCATAGGGCTATCTATTCCATCTCTAAATAAAGCTTTATCTGAATATCTGAGGATTTAGTAAGCAAATTTAATCTAATTTTCCCTTTAGTATGTTCAATATTTATGGATGTTTTAACAGCATGATAATCATATATATTTATTTTTTCTCTTTTTATTAAATTACCAAAAGTTGTTAGAATACTTTTGGTAGGATTATTTGCATCGAGTTTTAATCTTTTTATTTTTGCTAAAGTTTCTTGATCAAAGGTTATCCGTTGAGCATAACCTTCTGACCCTTCATAAACTTCTATTTCTTTATCTGAATCTTCAATTTCTATTATTTCTTCATTCATTTTCAGAATTACTGGAATAATCTTCTTCTTCAATGTATATATCTTTATCTACATAATTCTCCATATCTAAAACTTCAGATAATTCATCTTGAGGTTCTATAAATTCGGCTTCAATACTCCAAATATTTTTAGGTTTTTTACATTTTGGTGATTTATGTCTAATTTTTCCACAATTCCAACATTGGCATTGTGAAAGCTTTTTATTTCTTTTATAGTTAGGGTTTCTTTTAAAATATCTTCTTTTTGGTTTTATATTTTTCTTTTGAAAATTTTTGTATTTTTTATACTTCTTTTTATGAAACCTTCTTTTCTTTTTATTAATCTTTCTTTGTTACATCCCACAAATTCATTACAATATAAAGGTGAAAAATTTTTAGTTCTTCTATATAAATCTTGAGATTTACACAATTTACTTAATTCAGAAAAAAGGGAACTAATCATTATTCCTAGAGTTGAGCTTGAATCTTTGTTTTCTTCCTACCATTTATTCATTATATATTTATTACAAGGATGTGGAAATTTTAAAAAGCACATATTGAGATATATACTTTGATCTTCATTACTATAGTATTGTGTATAATAATATTCTTTAAATTCACATGTATATTGTTTTAGATTTTTCATACTACAAATTATAAGGTTTATTAAATTAGTTTCTTGCTTCTTCTTTTTCTTTAGAACTTTCTTTATTAGATTCTTACCAATTTTCTCCTAGAAATTCACTAGAGAGATAAGCAACCAAAATTTCAATTCCTTTATCTGCATTATCTATTAGTTTAGTTTGTACATTTCTTTTTATTAAATTTTTAGTGTTTTAAGTTAATTTTTGCCACCAATTGAAAACAATTTCATCAAAGGTAGCGATTAAATAATCTATATGTCTATTTGAAGTCTATGTATCATCTGCGTTATATAAAAAAAAAAAATTCATAGTATTTGCCCATGAAATTATGGCTTTTTTAGTGTCTTCTTTGTCATCTATATTTAATTTAGAACCTCCATGATTTATAGGTTCGCTATAATTATTATCTAGAGCAAATTTATCTAATTGTTTGTGATATTTATCTTTCTTTATATGATCATAATATTGTCTTTTACATTTAGGAATAGGCATCATATATGATTCGTCTAAATCCATATTTTCTGATTTTATTGTACCACTTGGGTCTCCAATTGTATTATTTGTGTTTACTAACACTTCATATTCCTCTATTTCGGAAAGATCTATTTTTTCAAATTGATCAATTAATTCATTAATTTCATTCATCTTTTTCTGTCTCAGATACAGAATTTTGTTCTTTAGGTGGATTAGATAATGTAGCTATATCTTTACTTTTATCGTCTTTTTTAAGGGCTTCTTCTTTAGATATGATTTTAGGTAATTTAATATTAATCATATATGCATCAAAGGAGTTTGGATGTACAGTTTCTTTAACAGTTTTTATGGGCTTAATTATAATTTCTCTTTCTTTTATTTTCTTATCGAATTTATTTTTCTTTAGGCAGATATTCTTTATCAAGTCCTTAATGTTTGAATTACAAATCTTTAAGATTTGAGCCTCTGTTTTAAATTCTTTAAGTTCTTGACTTAGAACATATAGTAATTCAAGTATTTTATTCATTCCTGTATTTAATTCTTCAATATTTTTATTTAATTTATTCTATTTGTATTTTTTATATCTATCTCAATGTATTTGAGCATTTTGTTGGGTATCTTTTATCTTTTGTTTGCAGCTTTGTATTTTTCCTTTATTCTCTTCTGCTTTAATGTGTTTATATTCTTGATTGTATTCTTTGAGAATTATATTTAAACTCAAAATTAGATTTATACTTTGTATCCATCGTATAAGATGTTCATTTGTTTTCATGCTTGACTAAGCACATCAAGACCTTCATTTATTTGTTTTACTTTTGTATACAAATAACAAATTCTAAAAGAATTTATATCTATGATAAACTGGACCCCCGTGATAAGATAAAATCCAGCTCGATTTTTATATTGATTCAATTCTACTAGAAGTCTATGATGTGTATAACTATGTATTGCTAAGTAGAATCATTACAGCTCGAATATTTTTACAACAATTTAACTTTCTATTGAAACGTTTCTTTATTTTAGTATTGAATGGATAGAGTTCCTCTATAGTCTTGTTCTTCTCTAGCTTTAGATATTGCTTGTATTTTCTATCAAAGTATGGAAATCCTTCTATATGTTGGAACAGTCGACTCTTCATGGTGAAGGTAACTGCCAATCAATTTCATCACAAGAAAAATCTCAAGATAAGAGATCAAAATTTAAATAATCACTAAAATCTTTATAATTTAAATCATATAAATAAGTAAATAATTCTTTAGTGATTAAAAGATTTATAATTGAAAGTTTTAATAATTTTAAATGTTCCATGAGTTTTTATAACTCTTTATTTTTTTATAAATTTTTATTGATCTTTATGGCTTTGATACCAATTTTATGTGGGGTTTTACTTGATTTAACTTTATGGATTTAAGAAAATTAGTGAGTAATATTAAAACTTCAAGACTTAAGTTTGACAATATATCAAAGATGGTTGGGAGTTTTAATGTTTTAAACATGATTTTAAAGAAATTTGTAGACAAAAATGCACTAAAATGATCAAAAATATTTTAGGAGGGGTTTTAGTGAAATAAAGATTAAAATTTGAGTTTATAAGAAAATACACCAGCCTACATGAACAGTAAAATCAAGGTTTGAAAACGTTATCTAGTTTATTTTTAAAAACTCTTTAAAAATTAATGGTTTTAAAATTTAAAAATTAAAAACGTGTAAAATAAAAAAAAATTCTGGGAAAAGCTCGCGTTGATTTTGGAGAACAAGGAATTGATGTCTCAAAGTTTGTTCTATAGAAAGGTTACATAAATTCCATAGAAGTAGGACAAAAACCAAAAATGGTCAATCAGGTTGAAGCCGCCAACTTAGAAGGTACTTTATCGAACAATTATGTCTTCACTTTAGCTCTTTCTTTAAAAATAATAATACTTTATACTAATCACTTTCCACGAAGTTGTTCGTTCTTTCCTATTGGAGCAAAACAATTCATGTTTTTAATAAAAAGTCTGAATTTTGACCCTACAAAAGCCTCAAACTAAACCGTGTTGACCAAGTTTATGTATAGCGATTGGGACATTGGCATTTGTTGAATGGAAAGTTTTATTAGCAAAAACACACGTCAAATGAGAATTTTTTTTAAATTATCCTAATTTCACAAATTTATTTTCAAAATACCCTTCTTTATAATTTTTTTTTCATTTTATCCTTTTTGAATAATGATTTTACTATTTAAATAGTAATTTCACTGTTTAAAGTTTCTTTATTTGCTTTATTACCCCAACTTTAGATTTATTTATGATTTTATATCTCGTATTTAGAAAAAGTAAGGTAGATCCCATTTTTCATAATATATGAATTTTATCAGATTTTTTCTTTCTCGATTTTACGATTCATAAGAGTATAATTTTCTATTGTTCTATTTTCTTCCCAAAGTTCGTTTAGTTCTTTGTTTAGTTGGTCTAGATCTTTAACGTATTTATTAAGAATTTCTTGGTTTATAGTTTTATTGATAAAATTAAGAACATAATCTTCTTTATCATTATAAGTTGCAATAAGAATTCTTAACTCTTCAGGTAAATCCTCTAGTGTTTTCAAAATTACTATTTTATATTTATAATTATTTTTTCTTTTAAATTGATTTTTTAAAATATCAAAATCTTTACCCATTTTGCTATTTTTATATGCTCAAAAAATAGTTAAATATGTTTGCACAAAACTCATAATTAATGATGAAGTACTCTAAAACCATACATGTTCATAACATCAAGTAGAGGAATCTTACTATTTAAATCTTTTAAAAGTATATTAACTCCTTAATGTCCTCAGTTCTTTAACCCTCCTTCTGGACTCGTCTTCAATCACCTCGACAAGCCTGACTGGTTTTCGTCCAAATGCCCACTGGCTTCACGGGACTTATGGTTCCAAACGGCTGCTGTTTCAAACAGTGTAATCACTGTAGCCTTCGTAGGGTTAGAGAATTTGGAAAAATAGGAGAAATACAAGCTTAAAAAGATTTCTATAGAAAAATTTCAAACATTCGAATATTTATGAAAATAAAATGATTTTATTTCCTTCAAAAAAGATTTATACAAACATCCTTTAAAGAGGGTTTACAAAGATAAAAATTGGTTTCCTATGCTATGAGTATTTTTCAGATTGAGAATTCAGTCTCAGGTTTTTCGATGATCTCCCAATGAAAAACTTAGCACAAGTTATAGAGGTCGAAATCTAACTATTCGGACTTCAAAGTTTTATTTGGCGTCCGGTGTCCTAATCTTTATGAGCTGGAATCTTTTATCTTTATCTTCTTTATCATCAGGAGTCAAAAGCTGTCTCCCACAGCTGTCTGCCACAATGCTTTAGTGGATGATGACATCATGGCATTCGTCACTCCCTGTATCGACATAAGCTCTTACATCATGATTTGCAACAACCAATCATTCTGCAAGTTTTCTTCCTTATAATCTCTGTGCAAAAGAAATCATATTTGACAAATTTAGTGAGGAATTTCTTTAAAAGTGGAGATTTTATTTGGCCTCCTTTCCTCAATAAAATCTAATTATTGGTCTGCATGAGAGTTTCATATTGTTGCTCCTAAAGAGACTCAGCAATGGGTTGAATGGCTTTAATTCCCATGGCTCTCCGTTCTATGATCCATGAGCTGGTGAATTTGAAGGATCAAAAATTCTTTATACCAAGTTTCAATCTTTAAGTTTGTGTTTATAACATGTTATGGTGATCATGTGTTCGACTTCATGCCAAATTCACATCTCAAGTTCTGGGGCTATAGAATAGAACTTGAGTACGACTTCTCTATTTCTAGCAACTTGACTGACCTGGGATTTAAAGCGGTCATCAAATTCTAAAATTTCATTTAGATCGTTTCCAACATATAGCAGATCAAGAAATTCATAGTTTGCAAGCTGAAAAACTTTATGCGGCTCAACTCTAAATATGGCGGTGATTCGTGGATGAATACTATATCTTTTAGAGTAGAATAGTGTTCTAGAATTCTCCCATCTATAGGCTTCTTCAGTAAATTCTTTATATTCTCTTTCCCATTTGTTAGTGGGAACAAATTCTTCATTGGAACCCCTGTTGTTGAATCTTCCAGATTTATTGATTTTTTTTTTCAATAACTTCAACATCATCTTGAGATTTAGAAGTTTTTCCTTTATTTTTTATGGAGTCTAAAAAGTCTTTATCAGATAATAGTTTATTATCACGACTTTCAAAAGACTCTGATTTATCTTTTCCTTTATTGGTCTCCTTTTTATCACTTTCTTTTCTAGCATCACTCATTTTTTCTTTTTCTTTATTTCTTTCTTCAAGAAACAAATTTAGGCTTTCTTAAAGAAAAAGGGCTCTTCTAAGTCCTTCTTGAGAGATATCTAATACTGTTTTAAAATTCAATTCTATCAAATCTTTAAGAGCGTTATTGCTATCAACAATGTCTTGATAAACCAAGACAATATCATCAATCTCATTCTTTAGCTCATCAAGATCCATCATTCTTTATGAATTTATTCCAGCAGAAAAACAAAAATTTATAAGATGATCTGTATCATCAATACAAGTTTTGGGAAATTGTCACCCTTCAACGGATTTGGAAAGTCTTTACCACCAACCGTTAGATAGTGGACTACCTGTATGTATAGTGCATACAATCACTTTATTTGCATTTATAGGAAAATGCATACCCATCTCATCCATTTTAGAGCATTTATAAAATGACAGAAAAACTTGCCATTTATGTAGCCTTCTGTATTGGGGTGTATTTGGTAATTTATTGAAAACTAAAGATTGCATTTGGGTATTATCGGTTTGAACTTTAAAAGGTTTTTGATATAAAATGAGAGAGAATTTCTAAATTCCTTTTATGATGGCTAGAAGTTCTTTCTCATGAGTTGTATAGTTGACCTCAGCTTGACCAAAAGTACCGCTTGTATACCTGCATATCTCATTGAGATCAGTTTTAAGTAATGCTGCCCAATAAAGATCTGAAGCATCCATTTGTATAATTAATTTATCAGTCATTAGAAAGTTTTAATTCAGGCAAAGTTTTACATTCTTCATTTAGATTTTTAACAATCTCTGTATGTTGATTACTCCATCCTTTAGTATTATTTTTCGAAGCAATTTTTGAATCTCATGCTTCTTTTTAGCAAAATTTATTATGAATCCTCAGCATAATTTAAACAACCAAGGAATTTTTCAATTTGATTCCTATTTTTCAATTTATCAGGAAATTCACAGATTTTCTTAGATATATGGGGTTGAAGTTTTACTCCTTCTTTATTTAGTTTTAACCCTAAAAATTCAATTTCTTCTTTACAAATTATAGCTTTTCTTTCGGATAAAACTATACCATTATCTTTACAAGCTTTAGCAAATTGTAGTAGATGAGTTTTATGCTCTTCTAAAGTATTAGAAGCAACTAAAACATCATCAACATAATCGACAACAAAGTCTTTGTATTTATTAAAGATTTTATCCATTCTTCTTTGATATATAGAAAGTGCATTCTTTAATCCAAATGGCATAACTAACCATTCGAACTGTCCTTGAGGAGAACTAAATGTTGTATATTGTATACTTTCAGGTTCTATTTTTATTTGCCAAAATTCTGAAGTACAATCAAATTTAAAATAATATTTCTTTCGTTTAATTAGGTTTAGTAAGACTTCTTTATTAGGGATATAATAACTATCTAACCTAGTAAAATGATTTAGTATTTTATAATTTATTACCATTCTAGATTTTTTCCGTTTTTTCTCAGCTTCATTTTCGATCATTAAAGTTGGGCTACTAAAAGGACTATTACTCCTAATTAAAGGTGGGTTTTTATGTAATAATTCATTTATTTGTTTATCAAATTCTTTTCTATCTTTTTCTGTATATAACATAGGTCTTTCTTTTAGAATTATATTTTCAGTTAACTCTATTTTTACCTTTAAATTTGACTCATAAAAAACTAGAGGATGATCATTATAATTTTCTTTTATCTATAATGATCATTATAGAGGATGATCCTTTTTATTGTTTTATTATGTATTGTTATCGAAATTTTAGTATATGGTCCACCAAGCTTCGCTGGCTGAACTCTGAATGACTCATTTATTCTTGGTAATTTTAAATAATGATTACATTTAGTTTTAAGGATTACAAAATACATATTCTATGAATAAAACTGAAATTGTTGTAGGAAATTATTTCCCAACAATATATCAATTTCAAGAGAGTTATATTCATAAATAGTATTTATTATAACAATTTTGCCTCCTAATATAACATTTACTTTATTTTCTTGACCCGTAACACCCTTTATCTTTATATTACCATTCTCTTGCCATTGAGTATAGAGAAAGGATTTAAACAAAATTATTTTTGAACCATTATCTATTAAGACATAGATTGTTATATTAGTATCTTGTACTGTTATTTGTACAAAGACACTCAAAGAAAAATTAATTCCCTTCATATTTTTTACAAAATATTTTTATATTTCCAATTTATAAGGTAACACCATGTTTCTCTATTTTATAATAATCACATTGATTTAAGAAATTATTACCCAAAATTATATCGTAATAGTCTCCTACCATATCACTATCTATGTAGCAAGGTACAATTATTCTTAAATCTTCAAATATTATTGAAACTTGTACTCTTGATCACAAGTTATTAATTGACCTTCAAAGTTTTTATATTGAAATATTGTAGAAGCAACCTTTGCAATTAAACCTTTATTTTTATGTTTTGCAAGGTGATTGCCACTAGCTTCTGTATCAATTAATATATTTGGTCCTTCAATATATTCTTGACCATTAAAATATTTACCATTTATTACCATTGTATTGGTTATTTCTTGTCTTGTAAATTCAACATTAGTAAGCGGTAACTTACTAACACTTTTTCTAGATATAGAATTTTTTTCAAAATCTATTTGTGGTATCATACCACTACTAGATCCATATTCTAAAATGGGTTTTCTATTTATTTTAATTTCATAATCTTTTATTTCTTTAATTTCTTCTATCATTGGTAACTTTATTGTTGTTATATCCCGACATTCATTATCAATTTCAATATTTGGTTTATCTTGATATATTTTACCATAATTACTATTAGTAAAAGCATAAATTGCTCTATAATAAAAAGTAAATGCTTGACTTTTATCTCTAAGTTTTAAATCTTTTAAAAGTTGAAAGTGTAAACTTAAAGTATCATTTATATTTTGATCATTTATATCAATACTATATTTTGGATAACAATCAAAATGAAATATTGAATATATTAACTTTCCTTCAACTATTCCCAAATGACTATTTTTAGCATCTATAAACCTTTGGTCATGAAGTGAAATAACCATAGGACTATATATTATATCTCTAAATAAAGCTTTAACTAGGATTTGAATCATACCAAGATAAACATATTTTATCTTCTTTCTTACTTCTTTATTTTTGATTTTATTTAAAGCTTGATTTATTGAGGATTTAGTAAGCAAATTTAATCTAATTTGTCCTTTAGTATGTTCAACATTTATAGATTTTTCAACTGCATGATAATCACAAATATTTATCTTTTTTTTTTTATTAAGTCACCAAAAGACTTTAGAATACTTTTGGTAGGGTTAGTTGCATCAAGTTTTAAACTTTTTATTTTTACTAAAGTTTCTTGATCAAAGGTTATTTGTTGAGCATAACCTTCTGATCCTTTATAAATTTTTACTTCTTTACCTGAATCTTCAGTTTCAATTATATCTTTATTCATTTTCAGAATTACTAGAGTATTTTTCTTCTTCAATATATATTTCTTTATCTAGATAATTTTTTATATCAGAAACTTCAGATAATTCATCTCGAAGTTCTATAAATTCAGCTTCTATACTTCCAATCTTTTTAGATTTTTTACATTCTAGTGATTTATATCCAATTTCTCCCCACTTCCAACATTAGCATTGTGAAAGATTTTTATTTTTTTTATAGTTAGGTTTTCTTTTAAAATATCTTCATTTTGATTTTATATTTTTCTTTTGAAAATTATTATATTTTTTATACTTTTTTTATGAAACCTTCTTTTCTTTTTATTAATTCTTTCTTTGTTGCATCCCTATTGACTGGGTACTTCAAATTCATTACAATATAAAGGTGAAAATTTTTTAGTTCTTCTATATAAATCTTGAGATTTACATAATTTACTTAGCTTTGAAAAGAGGAAGCTAATCCTTCTTCCTAGAGTTGAGGTTGACTCTTTATTTTTTTCCTTCCATTTATTCATTATATATTTATTCCAAGGATGTGGAAGTTTTAAAAAGTACATATTGAGATATATACTCTGATCTTCATTACTATAATATTGTGTATAATAATATTCGTTAAATTCACATATATATTGTTTTAAATTCTTCATGCTACGAATTCTAAGATTTATTAAATTAGTTCTTGCTTCTTCTTTTTCTTTAGAACTTTCTTTATCGGGGTCATGCCAATTTTCTCTTAGAAATTCACTAGAAAGATAGGCAACTAAAATTTCAATTCCTTTATTAATAATAGGGATAATTACATCTACACCACCTAAGGTTTGGTGTAATTACCGATACACCCCCTGACATTTGACTATTTACAATTACACCCCCTATTCAAAGATTTAGTTTGAAACCCTTACGGTTTTATGGAAAAGACATTATTGCCCTTAAATATTTGAACAAAAAAAAATCAAAAATTTTTTTTTTTGTGAGTTGACAAAAATGCCCTCATTCTCTTTTCCTTTTCTCCTTTTTTCTTTTTTCTTTCCTTTTTCCTCTTTCCTCTCTTTTTTTCTTCTTCTCCTTTTTTCTTTTTCTTTTTTTTTTTTTCCTTTTTCTGTTCTTCTTCGTCTCTTCAGCCGCCCAACCCAACCCCCATCTCCCCCATCCCGCCCACCCCCGCCCGCCGCCGCCGCCGCCCAAACCATTCCCCCATCTCGCCCACCCCCGCCGGCCGCAGCCGCCCAACTCATCCCCAGCCACCCAACCCAACCCCCATCTCCCCCATCCCGCCCACCCCCGCCCGCCACCGCCGCCCAGCTCCTCCCTCGCCCAACCCAACACCCATCTTCCCCATCTCGCCCACCCCCGCCGGCCGCCGCCGCCCAGCTCCTCCCCAGTCGCCCAACCCAACCCCCATCTCCCCCATCCCGCCCACCCCCGCCTGCCTTGCCTCCCAGCTCCTCCCCCGCCCAACCCAACACCCATCTCCCCCATCTCGCCCACCCCCGCCAGCCGTCGCCGCCCAGCTCCTCCCCAGCCGCCCAACCCAACCCCCATCTCCTCCATCCCGCCACCCCCGCCCGCCGCCGCAGCCCAGCCCCTCCCCCACCAAACCCAACACCCATCTCCCCAATCCACCCGGCTCCTCCGCCCAACCCAACCCAACACCCATCCGCCCGGCTCTTCTCTCTCTCTCTCTCTCTCTCTCTCTCTCGATTTATCTTGATTTAATAGAATTATTTGATTGTTTAATTTGTTGATTTTTTTCAAAACTTATATTTACACCCCTTAAAGTTCTTGAAAATTACATTTGCCCCCGCAAGGGTATTATGGTCATACAAAAAGTCAAAAAAATATGCCAATTAATTTCCCTCTCATTGAGGGTATTTTCGGAAGTTTACAAATATAAACTAACGTCTGCAGCCATAAACCCTAACGGCCACTAACGGAAGGGGTTATTTGTTAACGGCACTAACGTGGAGGGGGTGTAATTGTAAATAGTCAAGTGTCAGGGGTGTATCGGTAATTACACCAAACCTCAGGGGGTGTAGATGTAATTATCCCTTAGTAATATCTATTAATTTAGTTTGTACATTTCTTTTTATTAAAACTTTAGTGTTTTCAGTGAATCCTTGCCACCAATTGAAAATAATACCATAAAATGTAGCAATTAAATAATCTATTTGTCTATTTTATGTCCATGTATCATCAACATTATATAAAAAGAAAACTTTCATCGTATTTGCCCATGAAATTATGACTTTTTTACTGTCTTCTTTGCAATCTATATTTAATTTAGAACCTCCATGATTTATAGGTTCCCTATAATTATTATCTGGAGTGAATTTATCTAATTGTTTATAATATTTATCTTTCTTTATATGATCATAATATTACCTTCTATATTTAGGAATAGGCATCATTTCTGATTCATCTATTTCCATATCTTCTGATTTTATTGTACCACTTGAGCCTCCAATTGTATTATTTGTGTTAACTAATACTTCATATTCTTCTATTTCAGAAAGATTTATTTTTTCAAATCAATTAATTCATTAATTTCATTCATCTTTATCTATCTCAAATTCAGAATTTTGTTCTTTAGGTGGATTAAATGATGTAGCTATATCTTTACCTTTTTCCCTTTTAAAGGCTTCTTCTTCAGCTATTATTTTAGGTAATTCGACATTCAACATATATGCATCAAAAGAATTTGGATGTATAGTTTCTTTAACAGTTTTATTGGCTTTATTATAATTTCTCTTTCTTTTATTTTCTTGTCGAATTTATTTTTCTTTAGACAAGTATTCTTTATTAAATCTTCAACGTTTGAATTACAAATCTTTAAGATTTGATCCTTCGTTTTTAAATTTTTAAGTTCTTCACTTAGAACATATAGTAATTCAAGTATTTTATTCATTCCTGTATTTAATTCTTCAATATTTTTATTTATTTTATCCATTTGTATTTTTATATCTTTCCCAATGTATTTGAGCATTTTGTTGAGTATCTTTTATCTTTTGTTTGCAACTTTGTATTTTTGCTTTATTCTCTTTTGTTTTAATGCGTTCATATTCTCAATTATGTTCTTCAAGAAGTATATTTAAACTCAGAATTAGATTTATGCTATATATCTATCGTTTAAGATGTTTATTTGTTTTCATGCTTGACTTAAAACATCAAGACCCTCATTTATTTATTTTATTTTGTTTTTCAAAATACAAATTCTAAAAGTATCTCCTCTATGATAAGTTGGCTTTCTTAAAATAAAATCCAACTCTTTTTGATATAGATACAATTCTACTCGAAGCCTATGAAATGTATAACTAGGCATTGCTAAGTAGAATCATTATTGTTCTACGTGTTTTATAAGCCTTTAACTTTTTATAGTACAGTTTTCTTATGCTAGCATTCTTATGTTCCTTGGCGGCATTCTATAAAGACATTAGAATTTTGTAGTTCTTTGCAACCTTTTGGAACCTTTTAGTGTGTTGAAACAATTTATTTTTCATGGTGAAGGTAACTGCCAATCAGTTTCATCACATGAGAAATCACAAGATAATAAATCAAAATTTAAATCATCACTAAATTCTTTATCATTTACTTCCTGTAAATAAATAAATAGCTCTTTAGTTATTAAAAGATTTATGATTGACAGTTTTAATAAGTCTAAATATTCCATATTTTATATTTTCTATTGATCTTTTATGGCTCTGATACCAAATTTAGCACTTTGATTTAACATTATGAATTTAAAAAAAATTAATAAGTAATTAAAAATTTAAGATTTAGCTTTAGACAACTTAACCAAGGATGGTTGTGAGTTAAACATGTTTTTAAAGAAAGTTTATAGGTAAAAATGTACTAAAATGATAAAAAAAAATACTTTAACAGGGTGGTTTTAGTGAAATAGAGGTTAAATTTTGGGTTTTTAAGAAAACACGCTGGCCTACATTAACAGTAAAATCGAGGTTTGAAAAGATAATTTAGGGTATTATAAAAAACTTTTAAAAAGGTGAGTTATTTTAAAATTTTGAAAATTAAAAAAGGATAAAATAAAAATTGTTTCTGCCAAATGAACCACAGAATAGAAAAAAGATAACATGTCAACTAGCGTACTAGCATTACGTTTTCATACAAATAGGATAAAATGGAATTATTTAATCAAATTTTGAGATACTAATATTTTATTGTCTAAACTATGACTTTTATTAGATTTTATCGACCAAACTTTTTTCTTTCACATTTTGCCTCCTATTTAATTTCACGTTTTTTTTACTCATTTTTTATTAGTGGAGATATTAATTTAGCAAAAAAATAAAAAAAAACTTAAAAAATAGTGCATAATTTATTCTACTAATGCAACTAGATAAACCCAAAAAAACACATAAAACTCATCATATGTGAATTATTTTTTGACAAATATTTCTTTTAAAAATTCGTCTTAAGGAGGTAACATCTAAAAATCATGGAGTTGAGAGGGTAAAGTGTAAACACATAAATTTTAGTTGGTAAAAGTGTAAGAACGACCATAGATCGGATAGCATAAGATTTTTATCCCATAAATTTTAATAATATGAAATTAAATTTCACATGTTAATTTGTATCTTTCTTAGATATTTGATTATTTATATTATATTTTCATCATTGATAATATACCTATTAAATTTATGCTAAGTTAAAAAAACATAAAATTAATTTTTTGATTAAAAATAAATATTAATATAAAGTGGAACAAATTTTTGCAAAAAGAAACACTAGAGAAAAGGGAAGAGATGAGAATAGAAAAAGACAAAAAATATCGTTGTTGAAGAGAGACAGAAAAAAATGAAGAGAGAGAGAGAGAAATAGCTAAAATCGTAATTAAACACACACACAAAAAATCAAAATCCTTCACTTATAATATAATATTGTTGTTTGCATAAATTTTCAGCGTTCACGCCGAAGTGGTCGCTCAGGGTTCGAATCCGCTGGGTTCAAAGAGAAAGCAACAAATTCGAAGTGAGCTCTCGGTGTTCGGGTGTAGGCGTGCCAGTGTGCAAGAGCACACAAGTGTAGTTCTTGTCAATTCGAAGTGAAAAAGTGATGTGGTGCACCTAAGGCTTCTATCAAAAAGCGATTGAATCGGAGTAGGCAAACACTACCTCTAAGGTTCTACTTGCCTACAACTTAATGTAGGACTTTAACAATTCCGTACTTTAAATTTGAAAAAGGGCCAAAAAGCTGAAAACGAAAAGAGAGTGAATTCGAAGATGATGACTACTCGCCACCTAGACCTTACAAGACTCGACTACAGATACACGCATTGATGACTCGAACCATATCTATGACAGAGATGCATTGAGCAGTCCCTAAGAACTCTAGCTACAAATTGGCTACATTGATGATTCTGGCCATATCTACTTGTAGATGTAATCAGAGGTTGTTCACTCCGACGAGCATTGATTGACTTCATCGGCACTCCTCTTCATGTATGCGCTCGATATGAATGTGGGGTACCACTTTGTCGCATTGATATCTCACCTCGAATCGGGCCCAATCCAAGTGACTGATGGCTATGACCTCGTGACGCTATCAAATGAATGCATTGATGATCTCATTTTGAGCCAAATGAGGCATGACTACAAACATTCAGGCAACGATTTTCTACCTAGTGAACTAAAGCTAATCTTTGTTCATTTAAACTAAAAAAAATCAGAGAAGTAATAACTTCTTGATTGAAAGAGTTGTTGTATTTGTTTGAATTGTTGTTGATGTCTTCTGAATGGTGAATCCAGCTCTCTTTTATAGTTCTCAGGCTGCAACCATCCTCCTTTATTTTTGGAGCTGGCTACCTTAGTCTGGATTGGCTATTCGAAATGAATGGTAGTCCTTATTTGTAGGACATGGCAGTTATGCCAAGTTATTTGGATTTCAAATTTTCAGCAACACATGTCCTTTATTCTAAGCATGTTCAAGCACAACCCCTTACCATATCCTCGCCTAGTTGGTTATTCTTATCCCACGATCCCAAAAGACAAGGGATTTGATTATCATCCTCTTTTTCCTTGTATTTTTATTTTTTGCTGATTGGGCCATGGGCCTCAATTCACTTCAGCTTGGGTCTCTAACGTGGGCTGATCTATTTGTGTCGAAGTGACCTAAGCCTTATTAATTTTACTTCGGCGTGGCGAAAAGAACCAAAACCAGCCCACTCCATACCTATACAAAAAATTTATTTTTCGGGCCCAAACAATGCCCCCTGCAGGTTGTGATCAATTGCAAGATATGATCATAACTTGGTTAACATTTCATCTGCTTTGCACCATTTTTTTGGCGGCTTTTTTATTTATGTTCGTCATATTCGATGCGGCAATTCTAGCTATCCTTCCTAAAAAAACAAACTGTTGTAAGAGCAATGGCCTTCACGTAACCAATAATGTTTGGCAATTAGGCCATGAGAATGTCACTATTGAATTTTCTGCAATATTTACTATTTGTATTGTACACGTACATATATTTATATATATATTATTTTCTTTTTCTGCTGAGTTTCAAATTACGGCTGTTACTAAAGCCATCATGATGGCGCCCTTTGAGTTCCCCAATACTAGTAGTTTCTCACACCAGTGTCCTCCCATTTCTTGAACTCCATTTAATCCCTAACTCCTACTTTCCCACCTCTTCAGTGCTTATCTCCACATTTTTCCAGACTCTCTCCCAGCTTTTGACTTAAAAAAACCGCGCTGCTTTCCATCGTTTTTACCTTTACCATTCTTCTAGCTCATTTTTTGCAATTTCAAAACCTTAATTCCTTCGCAATCAGTAATGGCATCTCAAGAATCAGTCATTTTTGCTTGCGAGGGTTCTCATTCTTTGGGTCCCATCTTCAGCGGAGAAGCTCCCTGAGACCACCATTGTGACCTCGCTTGTTTTGAAGAGCACCTGCCATACCCAGCGGGCCATATTTTTGGCACTTCTGTCCGTAACTGGCCATGGTCACCCAATTCCTCCGTCCATCACTACTTTGTGAACTAGTGTACTCAAGTCGAGGATGTCCATGGCCACTTGTGGAAGAATATTTAGGATTTATGAGCCTATTTTTGCTGTGCAAATATGGCTTCAAGCCTACTCTCCCCATTTTTGCACAAGATCGGTGGGTATGAGGATAGAGAAGGAGCTCTTTGCCACCTTTCTGGCACGCATTTAAATTTCAACTGCCAATCCTAAGCGAGCCTTTGATCATTTCTACCTTCCTCGAGATGGTAGCATACCAGAGTGGGACGTTTTCTGCAGTTGTGACCTGGCATTTTATCACCATGGTTCTAAGTCTTCCCACCTCAATGGCCAAATGCGATAGGCTTCCCACCTCATTGCTAGAGACCTACCATATTGTTTTCATTTCGACAACATGGTCTCCATCCGCCTGCCCCATCATGACGATCAATTTGTCACATTTTAAGCTAAACAACTATAAAAACAAGGGCGCTGACATCTTCAGGGGTCTAACGGAGAATTCCTGGTGTTGTCTAAGTGAATTCGAATTCACCTACTTTGCCAGGGACCCCAAGGCCACTTCGATATTCCATGCTTGGTGGAGTGGATATCTAGGTTGTTCTCAAACTGAGCCAGCTTATGCGGCCATGGCCTATTTTACTTTTTGAACCGTCTCCCCAAGGGTCGTCACTAATGTGCCCTTCTCTGAAGACATACTTGTCAAGTCTGGCACTGGAAAAAAAGGTATTGAGAAATTCGAACGATTTAATAATGTTACATGGAATCCTTTAAATTGTGACGAATGCATTAGGCAAGCTTCAGTTACCTTTTTGAAAAGAAAGAGAAAATGATTGCTAAGGCAAAAGAGCATTTTTACACTGTTATGAGGAGGTTAGAAGATAAAACCCCTCATTGGTCTACTTTTTATAATCCCTTATGTTTGACTGCCGCCCTTTTTACCTAACTTTGTCCCTTGGGTGATCATCCCTAACCTTTCCCTTGAAAGGGCCATGAGCTTTCATGACGAGGTTACCTTTAGTGGTTTGTTCACTAATGACCCCATGGGAGTTTGTCGAGTTGAACTCTTTACAGTAACCATAGTAGGGGAAGGTATCCCTTTCATCCCTACTTTTGTTGTTTCTAGTCCCTCTTTGTCTTGCCATTAAACCTTTGTCGTTATTTTGTTTCTAGGCTCACGCAAGAAAACGGAAGCCATGGTGACCGCCGCTACTGCCACCCTCACTGGAATTCCAATTCTGTCTCCCGATCCAACCCCAACTCAAGTGGGTACTCGTCGTTCAGCCCGCCATTTCCATTCCACCAAAATTGAGGGTGTGATCGAGGTGTCTGATTCTGATGACAATGAATCAGATGTTTCCAGTCAGGTATCCTCCTTGTGATTTTCTTTTTCTTCTTCAATTTTCACCGTTTTGATTTCTTTTATTCGCAGGCCCCTCGTCGGAATAAACGTGTCATTGCTACTGCTTCTAGCCAGAGTCGTACGTGTGTCCAGTAAATGGCAATAAAAAGACGTTTGGTAATGCCCACTTCGGCTCCTGAACTTTCTCCTACTGGTACCCCTTCTTCTTCTACTGGTTCTACCCCTCAAGCGGAGAGTTTTGAAGAATCGCCCTCTGAGGAGACTGACGTCGATTAGATCGTTGACAAGATTTATTCTGACCTGACTGCAGCGGGTATTTGCCTGCTAAGATTCCAGGCCTTCACCCATCCGAAAGGATGGCTATGCCGCCTCCTCCTCCACCTCCACCTCCTATCAAGATGACTGAGGTAATTTTCTTTCATCCATCTTCATTATACTAGTTGCATCCCTTTCTGACTTCGATTTTCACAGCCTATTGCCCAAGCCATTTCGGCAGCTTCTTTTCTGCCAGAAACTCCTACCGGCAACTCTCAAGTAACATTGCTTTTCTATTGACTATCCTACTTCTTTGCTGGTTCTGAGATTTAACTCTCCTTTTCCCACAGGCGCCCTCCCCTCAATCACTGTCGGGCTCAACCCCGCTAAGTAGCGCCAAAGTGGTGGTGGACTTGCTAGATTCCATTTTAGGGGATGACCCCATTCCTGAAGTGGCTACCCACCTCTCCGATGTCGGTGTTCAAGAGCTAAAAGGGCTCCTTGCAGGGGTGGATTCTGAGTATGCCCCTATGATTCTCGAGACTATAAAGAATCTCATAGATGAGATTTTGAAAAAGATAGCCCGTCTTGCCATGGCTCCCAGCAAGGGGCGTTTCTATGAGGACTTCGAGAGGAACCTCTCTAGCTTGGGATCGAGATGTGAGAGTAATAATGCTTTCATCCAAACTCCCTATGTTTCCGGCACTAGCCTACTAGTCGAAAACCTCAGGGCACTCCGAGTTCAACTGACCCAGAAAGCTGAGCAGCAGTTGGGTTTATCTACCAAGCAAGAGGGCCTTGTTGCCAAAATGGAACATTTGTGGAAGCTCATCGAAGAGGTAGACCACCAAATGATCGATCTTTCCAACAAGGTCAAAGAGCTAAATGCTAGCTCTATTGCCTAGATCAAAGTTTATCAGTAGGCTAAAGAGAGAGACCTCGAACTCCGCTGAGCTCATTGAGGTGACAACTTCCCTTCATCTCTTCTTTGCTCGATTTCGAGTGGACTTTTTAGGCAAAGGGACCCCATGGGTTAGCGGAGTATGAGGGTTTATAGGCGGTCATGTGACGGAAGCGACTTCAATATCTAACCCGCCTGCAATTGAGGCAGCGGGACTAAGCGAAACGGCTAAGGAAAAGGATGCCCCAGCGGCTCAACAACCGTGATGGTTTAAAAACTCGTGGTTTTATGGCCTGCGTGCCATTCAAAATGGCAGAATGTTGCCAAGACAACTTTTACTCTTGCTCTTGGATACTTTAAGCCATTTTGGCTCAATTTTGCATGCCTTCCTTCCCTTCAATTTGTCAAGTTATCTTATTTGCTTGCATTAAGATTCCTTCAAAAAATATTTTAAATATGGAAAAGAAATCACTGAAGTGCATTGATAACATAATTGATCCGAAATAGGAAAAATGATTCTAAATTCGATTGGCCTTAGAGGCCATTTTGACTTAGATTATTTCAGCATTCTAATAGCAATGTTTCCCATAGTGTGGGGTAATACTTTTTCAAGTATTTGCCATTTACTGGATCCTTGAGTAGATATCTGTATATACTTTTTAGTAAGTAGGCTCTTCCCTTAGTTATCGAATGGATCGAAAAGGGGCATGGCAACTTCTTTTCCGAAGGGAAGACTACTTTCCAAACGAGGTCGCCAATCTAAAATCGTTTGGTTTTAAAGTATGCCCTGGCAACTTGTTTTTTTCTAGGCCTCAATGAAATCTAACACCTATATTCTAATGTTTTCTACAGCGTCGAGTTCATCCACCATTTTGCAGTGGTATTCTTTAGTGGTGAAATCATTTTGTCGAGCTACCCGTGCAAATCTCAAATTAATTTCCATAGGCAAAACCGCATCGTAGCCTTAGGTTAGCCAAAATGGGGTAGTTCCCGTGCTAGTACGTTTACTAGTTCGATATGCCCACAACACTTCGGAAAGCAATAGATGCCATACTCTAGGATTCCCTTCCACTATTTTTGAAATGATGTTCTTTAAAGTTTTGTTAGTGGACTCAGCTTGCCCATTCTCTTGTGCATAATATGGCGTGGAATGGGTGAGTTGGATGCTATATTCTGTAGCAAAGGCTTGAATTTCAAATCCCGTGAACATGGTCCCCCTGTCTGTCATTATAGTCTGAGAGATTCCAAATCTATGCTTTAGATGTTCTTTGATAAACTTGACTACCGTTCCTTGATCGGTTTGCTTGAGGGGAACAACCTCCACCCATTTAGTGAAATAGTCGGTGACGATGATAATATGGGTGTGCTGTTTCGAAGAGGGAGGAAAGATAGCTCCTATTAGGTCGATGGCCCAACATCAAAATGGCCACGGTTTGATTATCAATTTCATTTCTTTTGCTGGCACTCTCTGAATCGGACCATGTAGCAGGCACTTTTCGCAACCTTTGGCTAGCCAATGGCAATCCTGGACTATTTTTGGCCAGAAATGGTCATATTGCTTGATCAACCACGCTATTTTGTGACCACACTGATGAGCTCCACATATTCCTTCATGGACTTCCATCATGATTTTCATTGCCTCATCTTGTTGGACACACTTTAGGAGGACGTCATCGTGACTTTGACGATATAACGAGCTATCTCCTAGGACCATGCAGTTGGTGGCTCTCATCTTGATTTTTCGAGGTGCTCCCTGGGAGGGATCCTTCAAATAACCTAGTATTGGTTTGTGCCAATTTTCAGATTTTCATGGTGCTTTCAATGACGCAAACATTAGTTCTTTCGAAGTGAGAGGGATAGGCCTGACTTGTAATAGTATAACTAACGGCCATACAATCTTTGGGGAATTCTGCCCCAGTGGCTATTTGAGCCAACTCATTGGCTTCGAAGTTAAACTTTCTAGCCACATGCTGAAATGTTATCTTGTCGAACCCCATCAAAAATGCATTAACCGTGGAGATATACCTATCAAGGACAGGGTTTTTGCACTGAAATGTTCCCTGGATCTACTTGATGACGAGTTGGGAGTCTCTGATACGCTGATGCCAGAGGTTCCTAACTCAAGTAATAATTCCAATCCAAGGATTAAGGCTTCGTATTCGGCCTGATTATTGGTACATGAAAAATCGAATTGGACTACCATGCCAGTCCTGATTCCTGATGGCAAAGTGACAACTATGCCAGCCCTAGATGCTTTGTCTGTTCGAGTCCCATCAAACTAAAGCATCCATGGCTTCAAAAATACTAATAGTATTTCGATTTCCTGAGTCACTTCATCACTTATCTCGACACTGGGGTGGTCGATGAGGAAATCGGCTAAGGCTTGGCCTTTCACAACTTCATGCGGAACAAATTGTAATTGATACTCCATAAGATGGATGGCCCAACAGCCTATCCGACCACGTAATATCTTTGAATCTCCTCTTTGATTAACACACAGACTTCTTCGGACATGCGTCGAAGAGGCTGTTTTCATGGCTTCAACCCAGGCAAAATAGGTATACGATGTTTCACCAAGTCCTTGCTGAGACCAGGCATTTCATCGTAATTTCACGCAAAATAATTTTTATATTGTTTAAGTATATTGATCATGGCCTCTTTATTTTCAGAACTTAATAGAGCACTAATGTATGTTAGCCTATGATCATTTTCATTGCCAAGCTCTACCTTGATGACAGGATCCTGTACTTGGATTCCAACATCATCAAGTTTTGCCAGAGCGACACTCAATTCTTTTAGTATGATCTCATCTGTCGAAGTGAGATCTTTATCGTGCTCATATATTATATCCGCATTACAACTATAGTAATCGGAAAGGTTTCTGGCCAATAAGGCCAAAGTCTTATTTATTACTATTGATCTAGTGCTATCCGGAATTATTACAACTTCGTCTATATCGACGTTATTCATGACCAATATCTTGAAAAATAGAAAGCGGCCTCTCTTCGATGTTGCAAGGCCAGCTAACTTACTTTGTCATAGCAACGTCTAAACTAACTGGTACCACAGACTAAGTGGCACAAAGCGGACGACCATATTTGTCCTGTCTAATAAATCTGTAGGGTCCGACATTTTTGGAGTAATATCTGGATTCCACCACATTCACCTTGGCCGTGAACGGCCTCTCTTTCGCTTTCACCATCTCTGGCTCATTCTCGCCATCTCCCAAAATTACTAAAAACTGGTGTAAGGTTGACGGGATGCACATGGCGAAATGGATCCAGTCTCTTCCTAGCAAGGCATTGTATCGCGTCTATCACAAAAAATGCAGAAGTGATAGTTTTATTCCCGATGCTCATTTTGATAGGCAGGATGCCCATGATGTCCGCCTTTCCTCCTGAAAAATTGCTAATTACTACATCTGTCTTGAGGAGATTAACCTTCTCCTTTCCAATGCATTTCATTGTTTGGAAGGGCATGATGTTCAGTGTGGCTCCGTTATCGACCAACATTCTTCTAGTAAGTTTGCCATCGAGATGGCCAGCCACGAAAAGAAGCTTCACATGCTTCGCCATGCTTAGCGGAGGCTTCTGGAATAGAGTCTTGATCTCTTTGATTATCTTACTCTTCTGGATTACTTGCTCCGAATTTTTCACAAAAAAAGCCACGGGTTCGCTATCATCCCAAACCTCATCGCTTTCTCCTGTGTTGTTTTCAAAATCATTATTAGCGCTAATATCAGAAGGGAACGCCCACATCATGTTGCATTCCATGTTGACAGCGTTGCCACTGGATGACGGTATATCCATAGTCTCTACTAGCAACTCTTTGTCCATTTGATTTAGCTCTTCCATCTTTACAATCCATTCACTCAATAGGTCCTCCTCTCCCACACCTTCTGGTCGGCTTGTGGTATCATTCTTCGACTTATCACTTTCTAATACCATTGGAACAGTGGTCTTTTTCTCTAACATGATGCCGGTCGGGATAATATTCTTGTTTTTTAGATCTGTCGACATCATTGCTTTACCCTTGGTAGGTCTTGTTGTTTCCTTCTTGAGCATTTCGGCTTCCTAGTGTTGTCGCAAGTATCTCCTATATTGAGTTTGTGTCATTTCTTAAGGGCTTTTTCTGTTAGGAAACTTAGAATGCCTTACTGTTGTCCAGCGTCCTTCTAGAGCTACTGATGGCTTATGAACCGGGAATGAGTCGGCTCTCAAGTTGATTTTCTTCTTTGAGGTGGGCTAGGAAGTGCCCTTCTCTTATCACTTTGCTCTCTTTCAACCCTTCAGGGTGGACTTCGATCTCGATTACTCATGTTCCAACCTTGTCGCGATGGATCGCCATTGGCACAATGCCCCCCAAGTGTGTGAGGGGGATATGGCACCATAGGCAATTGTAGAACCATAGAAAAACTAACCATAGGATTGGCCCAAGGATAGTAAGCTCCTGCTAGATAGACCCATGGCATTGTTGCTATTTCGAAATAGCATCTAGCACAAAGGCCCAATTGCCATTCTGACTGCGTCATTGCTTGCTCATTTTGCTGGTCTTCTTTTTCGACTGGGTCATCTCGAATGTTGACCATGTTTACTCCTTCCACCTGAAATGGCTCCTTATTGATTCCCATTTTCTTATTCATCCATTTCGGCAGAAAGCACAATGTGCCATTGTCCAGGAAACTTTGGATCATCCACCTGAAAATCGGACAGTCATTGGTGTTGTGAGTCCATGCATTATGAAATTTACAATACGTTTTTCCTTCCAGTTCTTAGCCTTTGGCATTTTATGATCAATAGGCACTTTGATTTTGCCATCAACTAATAAATAATTGAAAATAGCCTCGATTTTTGATATATCAAAAATGTAATGCCTCTCCATATCAAAATGGAACTCTGGCTTATTCAACATGCCAGGCGGGATTTTAATGTGAGGTTGTAATGCCCTTGGTTTTATCAAAGCCGGCCAAACCGTGTTATTTTGGCAAACAAC
>JAOWBU010000479.1:0-25000 GCA_026212405.1 Petrea volubilis
GAACAAATCTTATAATGTGACAGAACCACCAGCAACATATTTTCAAATACAACACTAGAAAGTTGCACGAGAACATGGTTCTATCTAATTATAAAAGTTAAAAGAGGACTAAGAATAGTCTCCAGGACATAAGACAGTATCTAACTAAGAAGAAAGGTGTGGCGAGCTTCTTGGCCGGCACCAAAACATCCAAATGCTTCAAAAGGATTCAAATTGACACAGCCTAATGAAAACTTGAATGTTCATCTTCCGCTATATGGACTCCAACAACAGCATGGCTGAAGTTAGTAATTGAATTAGTGTGACACAAGACCCTAGATCAAAGCCAAGTGCACCAAAGAAAGGGAGACTTACAGGAGTGAAGCAGATGGCAAGCTTGCAGTTTGTATATGGGCCCTAAATCTGACAGCACTTGCCAATATCAATGACTAAGGCAATTGGGAAACCTAGATCAGTATCCTGCATTTAGAAATCACCGTTACTCCATAAGTTGAAGTATTTTGGGTTGCCTAGATCAGATGAGATACTATCTATGATAAAGCCGGATGATGAGAAGATAAGAGGATGTTACGAACTTTTGAGTCATACTGTCACAAATATTCATTCATCATAAGTCATCCAAAACAAGAAACTGAAATATGATGGATCTCATTATAGTGACTAGATCTATCCACCACCAATTAGCACTTATGAATTGCCAAAAATTGAAAGATCATAAGATTTGTTAAAATTCATGAATACTTCTCTAGATAACCAGTAACTCACATTCCCTAATTGTCAGTAATGCATTAAGTTCTTGGATTTGTTTGATTCCAAAGTAATACCAAAAAGTGATAAACATAGCATTTACATTACAAACATTAGGTAAAAAGTTCGAACTTGTTGTGGGCCCCACAAAAGATCAAGCGGTCCTCGAGAAAATAAGGCCATACTTACAAATAATAAACCAAATGGAAATATCTTGCAGGACCACATTTTAATGCACATACATATTTTCGATTGTGAGGAGAATTAAAACTATTCTGCATCTATCTTGAATCACCCGTTCTTGTATTTATTACTACCAGGTTAAGAAGGTCCAACATGAACAGCAAAATAAGTGAATAAACTGAACATCTGGCCTTACCTTGACTATGAGGCTTGCGCCTGTCCTTCTGCATCTTTTCATGAATGCCATCAAGCATGGAAATGAAAAATTCATGTGCATCTTGCTGTTCATAACTTGCAAGATTTGATGCATGCTGCCACCAACTGTGCCAAAAAAATGCAGCCCATATGAGCACATGCATCAAAATTTAACCTAGCTGCTAACAAGTATGTTAAATGTGCACAAGACCAAACTATCAATTGTGCAGACAAAAATAAATAAGGCATTGGAAAAAGCATATTAACTGCCAAAAACCTGCACTTATATAACATCAAACACAATGCAATAGAAAAAACACTTCATTTTTTCACTCAAACAACAAACAGTTTAAGGAATTAGCAGCCATGGTAATATTTTGACTTTGCAAACAGGAAAACAAACAAACTAATTGAACGACATGTCACAGGAAAAATCCAATCTTTATGCACCCACAAAACTCAACCCAAATTTGGACCTGTATAAGAATTTTGCCGGGCTGTAAGGCGTCCGATCCCCCGAGAACACAGCCGAGAAAATGGCATCCAAGTCACAAGCTAGACACAACTGCACACTCTTGTTGTTGCCTTTATTAACCTCGCTCTTTCGAGTAATAATGGTTCTATTTTCTCTCTCGCAATAAAACCGATTATGCTTATCGCTAAGGAAATAGTTCCTCAGCGGAGGCGTATGAAGCAACGCTTGCAGAACTGAGTTCATGAAACACGTGTTTCCCAGATTGCTAAGCCCTCTCAACCCCCAAGGGAGCGGACCTGGGTAACACCCGAGCCCACCCACCGAGTCGCCGCCAAGTTGACTTGGCGGCAAAGGGCTCGAGTTCTCAGCAATCAATGCCCGCTCCTTGAGATCCGGAGTCCACGGCTTATAA
Organism: Petrea volubilis; assembly: GCA_026212405.1. Classification (NCBI taxonomy): domain Eukaryota; kingdom Viridiplantae; phylum Streptophyta; class Magnoliopsida; order Lamiales; family Verbenaceae; genus Petrea; species Petrea volubilis. The sequence continues at coordinate 2,013 of JAOWBU010000479.1, forward strand.
TCCACGCGCCTCCGCTTCCGAAGATTCTCCGGCGGAAGGATGGGCCCGTCCCCGACGGCGACCGCCACGACGGCAGCGTCGAAATCGCGGTCGTAGACCTGGTCCCCGCAAGCGCAGCAGAACAGCTCGGCCCGATCCACGTCCACCGCCACGTGGTGAGAGGTCTCCTCCGCGTGGGGCGTTGCGTGCGCGCCGCACGCGACGGCGGCGCACGACACGCAGGCGTAGAGCCGCGGCGGCGAGCGGCCACAATCGCGGCACCGGAGGCTCTCCCCGAGGCGGATGGAGGCGCGGCCGAGGGGGCGGACGCGGATGCACTCCCGGAGGTTGCGGAATGGGTTCGGGCCCAGATGGGATCGGAGCTCCGACATATGCTGGCAGGAATAACTAGGGTTTTGGGCAGCCGCCGTCGGATCCCTGAACTCGGGAACATATTTCTGGGATTCAGCCGCCAATTGGGATTCCGGTGGACTGATCTTCAACAGATTGAGCCGGACTTTGTGATCCGATGATGACATTGGACCCAAAACGAGGGAAGAACCAGATTCAAATATCAACAAAACTTACGCATGAACCACAAAAATTTGAAGCTGGATTCCAGTGACAATGGGGTTTGGTGAATCCACGACTACTTATTCAGATCTAAGTGCATTTGAGCTTTGTATACGGTGAAATCAGTGTGTGCCCGAGGACAATTTTGGCTATATCCAGACTCCAGAGTTCCGGTCATGGAGCCGGGTCGGGTAGGGGTGGTTGTTTGGATTTGAGAAAATTTATTGACTCCGTTTTATGTCCTCTAAATAGTAAATACTTTTCATTTTTGAATTCTCTCCTCATATTGTTTGAGTTTGAGCTTGGAGGTGTAAAATTAACTGAGCTGGCTAAAGAGTTCAATGAGTTGGTTCGAGTTAAGCTCGATTCAAGCTTGATTTCTTCGAGCTCGAGTTCGACTTCATCTAGCTCAAAAATATTTGTTATAATGATTTAATTTTTTAATATATGCATATCAAATATTAAAATTTATCTTATTCCAAGATCTATGACAAGTTTTATAAGAAATTAAATGAGCTCAATTTTAAGCTCGAATTCGGTTGGATTCGACTGTAAATGAGCCAAGCTTGAGTTCAAAATTTTGGTAATGAGCTTAAACTTGATCAAAACTTTACAAACTCGACAAGTTTGAGCTTGAATTTGAGTTTGAGCCTAAATTTTTTTTTTGATGAGCTTGAACTTGAGCATAATTTTTTTTTTTAAATCTAGACTCAATCTTGACTCATTTACACCCCTAGTTAAGCTACTCATTTCAAAATGTGTGTTTGAAAGTATTTACTTCATGGGTTCTTTTAATGATTCTTTAATAGATATCTGTTATTTTATATCATCTTCATCTTCTCAATTTATTCCTCTCTAATTATATAGCAATTCTACACAATAAGAAATTGAAGTCACCGATGAATTGGATCTATTACAAAGAACACACCAACAAGTGGGATTAATCAAAAAATTGATCGAAGGTGCGTTGCGATAACAGAAGATGGTAGTTATGATGATTCGAGAAGTTGATTAAATAAATTTTTCGCAAACTTCAGTTTCTTGGTGGCGAATTGCATTCAATTTCTTCACAAAAAAATAAATAAATAAATAAATGAAACTCCAAAAGAAAAGTATTCGAGGTGATTTCCTCTTGAGAAATAGGTTAAATTGGTTTTCTTTCTTTTGAAAATGAAATTTGAATAATTTGAGTTTCAATTTTGTGAAACTTCGTGTTTTTAGATTAAAAAGAGATCAATAATTGATTGACATTTATTTGAGGATGTGTTTGACAAGAAGAAAACTTGCTGATTTGTGAATAGCGGAAATATAGGTTTATGGAAGTTTCATTTAATTTACATGGTGGATTGTTCAACCATGTAGTTCATGAATGAGCGTTGGTGTATCACTTTTGTAGTTTAGAATTCTATGTTCAAAAATATAACTGATTTTTTATTCAAAAGTGTTTTGATGTGGCATGTCTTCACATATAAAGGGACACGTCATGCACGAATAGCCTCAGAATAATCTAAGTCATCGGGCTTCAAGCTAGTAAGCCATCAAAGAGGAGAAAAGGACTCTCGTTAAAACTTCTAGAGGGGCTCGCACTTCGCCCTTGATCCAAGAGTATTGGAGGCTCCCCGTGGGGCTCCTGATAGGCTATCCTCAAGTAGGTTCAACGATGCCGCATTAAGGGCCCTCTAAGATCCCTCCAAAGTAGTGCAATGGGAAAGCAGTCCTAGGGGTAAAACTTGGAATAGGCCCCCAGCCTTGAGAGGTTTCATGCCTCGAAAGGGTGATTTTTACTAGCAAATGATATTTGAGGCCAAACAACATTCGAGGGTTGAGAGGCCTCCAAGTGCCTTTGACAATGATTCTCCCAAGCCTAGCTAAACCATTGACCCCTTGACAAGTAGGTGCGTTCATACCTACCAACTTTCTCTAACACGTCTAGAAGGATCATATGGGTCCCAAGTATCATTAGTGCTATGACATGACAGATATTGTCAACATTAAATGAATAGGATATGCATTCAATGCAAAGATTTCATCTCATTAAATATTAAGTATACTCTACTCATCTTAGGGATGGTCCCTAAAGACAAAAAAGTTATAGCTCACATGCCCTAATGTACTTCAATTGACAACTAATGGACCAACCCCCATCAACACATCAAATCATGGCCATTATATATAAATATGCTCAACCCCAGTCAATTGGTAAGTTATGCAATATTAGCTTTCTCTTGCAGTATTATTGTTCATCTTCTACCTTTCACTAAAATGCTAAACACTAATTTGAGTGTTAGAGAGCCTACTTGAGCCAAAATTGGCCATTCTCATGTGCGTTTACTCCCCCTGTGTGCGATGACTGCCAACAGAAGTGCCAACAAAAAGCCATTGATCCCAGTCATTCATTTTTGGACTACGTCAATATCTATTGAAAGTACTCTTTTTAGAAATATACAGTGTTATAATCACATATTAACTAACTCTTTGCTCGAAACAAATTATGAAGAATATATTAATCTCATAATAACCAAACATCCCCTTGTTACTGTGAAAATTTCATCTTAATTATTCACTTTGCTCTCTTTGTGTTTCTATGTACTTAATTATCCTATAATATCCCTTTTTTATTTGTTTGTTAGTGGTTTAGAATGGACAAGCTCCCTTTGGACCCTGGAAGAGGAAAAGGCGAACATTGATATTTTTTTGGTCATGCAGACATTAATGTTCCAGGTCATGACCAAGGTGATTCATGGAATAATAGGAGATTGGATCCTAATTTCCCTCGTGATGCATGGACTAAACATGAAGAAAAGAGCACTCAATTCACTTATTGCTAGGCACAAAGTGTACGAAATCGATTACACAATTCTTAAGCACAAAGGTGAACGGATTCCATTTGTTCTGACACATGAAATTAGACATGTTTGGGATAATGTTTTTGATATGAAAGCAAAATGCCAAACTATAAAATATATTGTATTGTACAATCTCTATTTAATATGTTTTCAAAGAAATATATGATTGTCCAAAGAGTGTATGATTGTTTGAATAAAATATATTCTTACAAACTTATAGCACGATTGTCAATTTTCACAAAATTAGTATGAGTGTGTGTAGTATATTCTTAGAATCTTGATTTAGAATATTCAACATTTGCAGAACTAAGATGAGTATATGGAGTATATTATTATAACATTGCAATACAACAATAAATATTTGTAGAACTCAAATGAGTACATATTCTTAGAAACTTGCTTTAGAATGTTCAATGCTTGTAGAATTAGGATGAGTATATGAAGTATATTATTAAAATGTTGTAGTACAACGATTAATGTTTGCAGAATTTAAATGATTGCATGATGTATAGTCTTAGAAAGTTACTTTAAAATGTTTAATGTTTGCACAATTGGGGTGACTATATGAAGTATATTATAATAACATTGCTGTTCAATGATCAATATTTGCGGAATTTACATGAGTATATGATGTATATATTTAGAAATTTGTTTCAAAATATTCAATATTTGCAGAATTGAGATAATTATACGAAGTATATTATCATAAAGTTGTAGTAGAATGATCAATTTTTACATAATTGCACATTTCTCCAAATTCAATTGACTAAATATGACATTAGTCCAACTTAATTAACAAAATTGGATATTTTCCCACTTTAATTGAACAAATTTGTCATTTTTCCCACTTTCAATTGGACAAATTGGATACAAATTGGACATTTTTACCATTTCAATTTAGTCAATTGAGCATTTTTCAATTTAATTGAATCCATTAGACATTTTTCCTAACTCAATTGAGATAGTTTAAAATTTTCCCTAACTCATTGAGTCAATTGAACATATTTCTCAATTCGATTGACTCAATTAGAAATTTCTCCAACTTAATTGAGTCTATTAAACTTTTCTCCCAACTTAATTGAGCCAAAGGAACATTTCTTCCAATTCAATTGAATTAATTGGACATTTTCCACAACTCAATTGAGATAATTGAATGTTTTTCTCACTTCGATTCAATCAATTGGACATTTTCCCCAATTTAATGGATTAATTGGACAAGTTTCACAATTCAATTAGGTTAACTAGATATGTTTCTCAATTCAATTGAATTAATTGGGCATTTTTCTCAATTTGACAGAGTTAATAGAACATCTCCATATATTCAATTGAGTTAATTGGAGTCATTTTCCCAACTCAATTGTGAGATTTGAACATTTTTCTCAATTCAATTGAATCAAGTAAATATTTCAAATAGTTTAGTTAATCTAATTGGTTGATTTCGCAAACTCAATTGGTGTGGTTGACCAATTCTATAAGTGAACTGATCCAATTGATTGAATTTCCTAAGTCAGTTGGTCCGATTAATCAATTTGTTGGACTTTCTTTCATAATTTGTAAATTTCATGATATTATTTAAATATTTTGAGAACTTTTTTTTAATGATGTAATTAGTATATCTGACACACTCGATGTGTGTATAAAATAAAAATAAGATGTAATCTAATGATATTATTAAAATTAAAATGAATTTTTTATTAATCTGTATAAACATATGTGTCTATATTAACTATTTTTATTATTTATACTATCTTTTCAACTATGTTTAATATATTGATTAAATTTAAGATAAGTGAAAAATTAAAATTAAAGTAAGACAAAATTTTATTCTTAAAAAAATAAGTAGAAAAGGAAGTAGAAGAAAATTCTAGAAAAAGGGATGTAAGAGAGAAGAGAGGAAGGAGAATGGAAAAGAAAAATTAAAAGTACGTTAGAGATGAGGGAGAGAATAATAGCTAAAAATTTTATACTTACAACTATTTTAGTAAGGGTATTTTAGAAAGTTTAAAATTACACACACCAAAAAAAATCGAAGGAGTTCTCACTTAATATATAGTTTGGATGAAGTATAATCTTTCTCAAATGTAATGTAACTTTTCGTAGATGGATTATGATCTCTTGTAATGTTTAATATTTTGGATATAACTCTCTATAGAAAAATCTTTTGTATTGAAAACTAGACATCAATAGCTTTCAAATAGTAGATAACTTATAACTTAATACATCTCCAATCAAAATAGTTTGTCATGGAAATTCAACCCCAAACCTCACATTTTGGAATACAACACTCTATACCGGCACTGCTTAGTTTTTTAAGTAAAAATCTCTATGGAAAAATGATTTCTTAATGTTATTTGTTTATTTATTTTTGTTGAAAACTAGACATCCATTGTTTTCTAACAGTATATAACTCATAATTTATTATATTTCCAATCAAATTAATTTTTCACCAGAATTCAACCCAAATTCTGTCACATTTTCAAACAAAGTATTCAAATTTAGCACTGCTAAATTTTTTACGTATAACTCTTTATCAAAAAGTGATTTCTTAACACCTTTTCTCTTTTTTAAATTATTAGACACCTATAGCTTTCTAATGATATATGATTCATAATTTATTTCATATCCAATGAAAACAATTTTCCACGAGAATTCAACCCAAAATCCATCACATTTTCGAACAAAAAATTTAAAGATGGCACTGCTCAGTTTTTTATTAAGTATAACTCTCTAATAATTTCTTAACATTTGTTTTCCTTACAAACCAGACATCCATTGTCCAACAGTATATGGTTCATAATATAATTTATTTCCAATCAAACTAGTTTTTCGTGAGAATTCAGCCTAAAATCTATTACATTTTTGAACAGAAAAATCTAACTTGGCACTACTTAGTTTGTTAAGTATAACTCTTTGTATAAAAGTGCTTTCTTAACATCATTTTTTATTGAAAACTAGTCATTCATAGTTTTCTAATGGTATATGACTCATAATTTATTTTATTCCCAATCAATGCATGCAATTTTTCATGAGAATTAAACCTAAAATCTATCACATTTTCGAACAAAGAATTTTAAACTGGCACTCCTCAGTTTTTAATTATAACTCTTTGTAAAAAATAATTTTTTAACACTGTTTTTTTATTGAAAACTAGTTATCTATAACTTTCTAATAATAAATAGTTCACAATTTATTTCATTCCTAGTCAAAGCATGTTTTTCTCAGAAATCAACCATTTTGTTGTAGAGAAGAATAAGAGAAGATAAAGAGGAAAGAGAAACAATGGTGGGAAATAAAAGTACACAGTTGGATAATGACACAAGCCGTTTGGTTGGGGTTTAACTTTATTTTTAAAGATATAAAAGTATGTCTATGGCCATTGGGGAGTGAACTAAAAGTTAAACTTGCTAGAGAGGAGTCCAAACTAAGTTATTTTTACTTGGAAAGTGATATGTAAAACCAAACTACTGGTAGGGAGATTTTTCTAATTTGCTCTTGAGATAAATTGCATTTTAATTTCAATATATAAAGTCATTTGCAACTATGGTCCTGAATATGATGAAAATATTTAAAACGTTAGCCCCGCACAATAACTAGCCATTGTAATTTTGGTTGTCCCATATATAAAATGGAAATTGTGACAACACATTAGGAACGTGGGACAGCCGATTACAGAGGGAATACCTGCAAAACAAGCGTTAGAATTTCACTCAATTGAGTCGATAAGAGTTTTAAAAGTGAATAAAAATAGTAAAGATAAGTCCTAAGTGTAGAAATTTGGAGTATAAGGTTGCATATGAAAAACAATGAGCAAGAATAGTTGAGAATCCTCTTCTCTTACTATCAACGTTCCTTTACCTATTTATAATGCTGGAACGTAGCTGTGACACTCCTAATCTTGCTAGTAGTTGCTCTATGAGAACAAGGAGGCTAGCTAAGTTTGATGAGATCATGATAAGGTTGTCGAGATAAGAATATTAAGTTATACCCTAACAGGAATTTGAACCGATCTGGCGTGCCGTTTTCGTGGATCGTCTTCCTAAATTGTTCTTCCTAGACTCTCCTTTTTCAAGCAATATCATCTAATTCCAAACACAAAAAATTACATAATCTTAGATAATGCAAAAATATTTACAAACCTATGACAGAAGAATAACGATCGCGACAAATACAGTATTCCTGCATATACGTTTCTAGATATTTCATGAGCATCATATCCCTTCTACCAAAACTATGTATCTCATCATGATAGGTCAAGCGTTACTAATTGTAGGGGAAATTCTTTCATGGATTGGGTGCATATATCCTGAGGCGAATTACACTGACTATCCCTGAGGTTTGGCTAATTTACGAAAAACCCCCTATTTTTTCAAAAATTACCAAAAACCCCATAAGGTTTCAAAAATATTACAAACTTATTCAAATTTTCGAAAATACCCCTTTCCTTTTTTTGGGTGATTTACACTGACCACCCTGAGATTTGGTTAATTTACGAGAAACCCCATATGGTTTCAAAAATTACCAAAACCACCTCTGAAGTTATACCAATATTACAACTAGCACCTATTTAGGTTGACTTATTAACAATATTAAATCTTTTTTTTTCCCTTCTGTAATATTGTTATCATAAAATTTTCAAGTAATAGATTTGAAAAAAAAAATGTGATTATTTATTCAAATAAATATTCTGAATTTAATGCATTAAAGGTATCTACCAACACATCAAGTATGTTATATTATCGCTAACACGGAGTAAATTTTAAGAGAAATGAGTTAGAGTCCTCAAGCTAAATAAAGTTTTCAAGTGCATTATTTAATTTCAATTTTTTATTTCAATCAATGTTTATATTTCTCATTTCACATAATGGATATATACGATGCATATAATTATATTTTTCTCAAATATAAATTTAGCACATATTACGTATATTTAGTATAAATTCATAACATTAAATTCGGAATATTTATTTGAATAAGTAATCATATTTTTTTTCCAAATCTATTAAATTAAAATTTTATGATAACAATATTACAGAGAAAAAAAAAAGAATTAATATTGTTGATAAGTCAACCTAAGTAGGTGCTAGTTGTAATAGTAGTATAACCTTAGGGGGTTTTTGGTAATTTTTGAAACCACAGGGGGTTTCTCGTAAATTAGCCTAATCTCAGGGTGGTCAATGTAAACTACCCAAAAAAGGGGAAGGGGTATTTTCGAAAATTCGAATAAGTTTGTAATATTTTTGAAACTTTAGGGGATTTTTGGTAATTTTTGAAAAAGTAGGGGTTTTTTCGTAAATCAGCCAAACCTCAGGGGTGGTCAGTATAATTTTTCCTATATCCTACGGTCCAGATTCAACCGCGTGCTGTGTATAATTTTTTTTAAAAATACATATAACACGTAGCTAAATTTGGAACACATACACCCTACAGTCCAAATTCAACCACGTGATATGTATAAAATTTTTTATAAAATATATATAACACGTAGTTAAATTTGAACCGCAGGATACATAGGTGAGACCCTACACCTTGCGGTCCAAATTCAACCACGTGCTATGTATACAATTTTTATAAAATACATATAACGCGTAACTAAATTTGAACAGCAGGACGCATAGATAAGACCCATACATCCGATCTATACAAAAATTTTCCCTAATTGTATCATGTAAACCCAACACTTGAACTGTTGTATCTACGTGTGCATTATTCGACTAAAGATACCCATTCTCTATATTATTATTATTTTTTGATACAATTATTTCAAGACACCCTATAAATGTCAATCGAAAAATACGCCCACACACAAGCACGCACTCACTCAAAGGAGAAGGGATAGAGGACAAGAGGGTTCGAATTCAAGACCTTCCTGATACTACTTTCGAACTCCCACCACTCGAGTCTAAGCCCAGTAGCCTCATTCTCTATATTATTAGCAACACATTGATCTGTATATAAATTTTTTTGCAGTAAAAGCTCATATATAGGGCTATTTATAGTGTCAACTTGATACATCTACAATGAAGACAAAAAAAAAAAAATTAAAAGTTAAAAAAAATAAAGCATTTGTTGGACCCGATAAAGCATTTGCGACGCCGTTAATATAGCATCACTCTATCTTTCAATAATTACGTGTCAAAATAGATTACTTCAACTTTTATTGGTAGTTCACTTATCAAGATTGTTGTGACAGGTATTTTTCATATCTACGTCCGTATCATAATGATGTTATTTGCCGTTGGAAACAACGCATTTAATGGCAACATTAGTTTTTAAACGTAGAACACGCCTTGTTTTTTCTGACCTGAAGATAGATAAATATTCCGATAAAATGAACAAGATATAGAGAGAGAGAACAATATATAAAGATAGATAGTAATGATTATAAAAAAAATTAGAATACAGAGACATAGCTGCGAGCCAGCTAGATTGTACTATTTTATTATAATATGCACTAAATTCACTCATCTGTCCAAACTATTAATTAGAGACATATCTACCATAAAAAAAACAAATTAATTAGAGATATATTTAGTAAAGTGCTTTCAAGGCATGATCTAGACCACATAAAGTGAGTGTGTGCTTGAGTATGTGTGCACGAAAGTGTAAAAATTAAAAAACAAAAATTAGCACGAAAACGCAATAAAACATCTAATAAAAAAGTATTTTATATATAATATTATATTATTATGCAAAACACATTTGAAGGGGGAGTATCATAAGCAAAATAATTTAATTAAATACTATATTTGAATTATAACATTGATAATTTACTGTAATTGATTAAATTTGTCAATTTTTCTTACAATTTAGAGTTCTTTTTCATACAAATGTATTATTTATACATAAAAAGCTAGTCGTAGAAGTACCATAAAAAAATTAGCTTATTCACCTCATTTATATTTATGTACTATTTATCAATTAGAATTATTAGATATTAACTAGTACTTAACCCCATGCCAAGACACGGAAAATAAATATCTTTATGTATATATTTTTATAAATTTTTATTATAAAAAGTAATTAAATAAAAATAAATTAAATTTTTTATAACATAAATTGATAAATAAATATATTTAAAAAATTATACAATAATTGCATATGTTTGAGTTCAATATTAATTTTGGTATAATTAAGGCAAGGAAGATTTTAAAATTTTATGTAGAATCTAAATTCTTAATTGTTATTAAAGTAAATGATAAATATTGTAAATAAAAGATTAATTTTGTTATTTTATTTGAATTAAATTTGAATTTATTTTATTTCAAACACTTGATAATTGTGGAATTCTTTTGGATAAGCATGAATCACACATGTTTATTTGAGTTCATATAAAAAGTATTTGAATTTCATACATGGAAAAATATAATTAAATGAGACTATCAATATATGTGTTAGGCACTAGATAGTACTATTTTAGAACAAATTAAATAATATATATACATATTGCAGTAATAGAAAAAATGAGAACGAATGATAAATTTAAAATATATAAGTTTGTGAACATAAATAAATTCAAGATTGGTGAACAATTATTTATTAAAAATATTTTGTGGCAAACTTAACCTAAAAAATTTATATGTGAACAAACTTAAATATACCTTTAGTTGAAATATTAAACCAAAAATCTGAATAAAGCAAATAAATAACAAATTTGAAGATTAATTAACAATGAGATAATAAAAATGAAAGAAAAAGGATGCAAAAAAGTGACAGAAACTATAAAAGAAACTTTAATTTTGAAAAAAAATACCATATATATTAAATTTTTAGAAAATTCTTCTTATTATCGAGCATCAAACTAAATGAATGAAAACAATAATAACTACCAAGCAAAATAAATCATAAAAGATTGAATCAAATAAATTAATTACAAATTTGAAAAATAAAACAATGGGAAAGTTTAAGTACCAAAAAAGTGGTAAAAACAATTAAAAAATTTGGGAACATCATGTCGTCATCAAAATCAAAGTATAAAATAGGAGGAAAAATGAAATGTGAAAAAGGTAAAAAGAAATTAAAAAAATGATGACATGAATATGAAAAAGGAAAATAACATAGGGCAAAAACAATTTGCATACAATGAATTTCAAATGGCATATGCCTAGTCGAATTTGAAATGCTTATTGTTGGGAATGAAAAGAAGAGAAACAAATACTTGATGAATAGGAGGAATCCAAATGACAAGCATTTCATTAAAATGCAAATCTTAATAGAATTTTTGGAGAATATTTAAATATCAGGATATCATATATGAAAAAGTTTTAAATTTAAATTTAGTTATCAACAAACTATTTTGAAAAGATCCCAAATGCTTGGTAAAGATAAACATATAAGAGCACAACAAGAGAAAATCCATCTTATAAGAGCACAACAAATTAAATGAACTGAAAATGAATTTGCGAAAGCGAGTTCGATTAGTTACGATCAATGAGTCCCATGTTTTAATTCATTTATATGATCAAGACGACTACTCTAGAGTTTTCATGAGGGAAACATGACAGGTTGGAGGGTTTCCCATGCACATTTTTAAGTGGTCACCGGAGTTTAATACAAGATTCGAGTCCCTGATATGCTCGGTATGGTTCACCACACCGGAATTTTCGTTCCACCAAATTCCAGTTGAGGGGTTGTTCATTATTGCCTCCTGTATTGGACAACCACTACGAATAGACGAACAAACAACGGATATCATGAAGGCAGATGCACGGGTGTGTGTGGAGTTGGATGTCACACAGCCTGTCCCCAAATCAATGAAGATTGTCGATGGTGACAGATTTTATGAATAGCTGGTAAAGTGCGAAGGCCTCGCAGCCTATTGTACCCACTGCTGCCGGCGTAACCATCAGACTAAGGACTGCAAAGCTGAGGAAGAACAAGACGAGGGATTAAACCATGCTTTTCAACTCCCAGGGGACCTTCAAGAAATAATAGACTCAAGGAAGAAGAATCGAGAATTAGAGAAGACAAGTGCAGTCCGACGAAAGATTATTAATCAACTCTAACCAAGCCCAACAGCTGGAAACAACTACAGCCCAGTAGCAGGACCCAGCTATGGCCCTTCAAGACATAATACTACAACATAAACCCAGCCAGTTGCAGAATCCAGCCACAGTCCAACAAGACAGATTAGTTCTCTCTCAACTCGCCCAGCTGCAGAACCCAACTACGGTCCAGCATGAGACTCCTTTGGACTCTACTAAATCAGGTGATGTGGCATCCTCCAGAGACGTCCCATCATACCAACCTACTACTCAGGAGAGACGTGACCCAGCTCTAAAAATTGATGTAGCCATGGAAACAGACTCTGCCTAAGTTACACGAGCAGCAAAGAAACAAGGCAAAAATATGGACCCACACGCGAAGAAACAAGGCAAAGAATCAGCTCGTAAAACTGAGGCAGATTTTCCCCCGCGACTCACGCGTAGTAAGCTCAAGTCCGATGGACCCACACGGACCTTACCATGATAAGAATACTCATATGGAACTCACGGGGCTTTGGCGAACCAGCAAAACATCACCTTACGAAGAGCTAGACGAGACAACACAAGTTAGACATGCTCGTCATCCTAGAACCCAAAATCAGAATGGATGAGAGATACATGCTGAATCATATGGGCTTTGGGGGTGTATGTACTAACACTTCCAACTATATTTGGTGTTTCCATACAACTAAAATTCAGCTTCAAGTTCTCATTAATGATGCCCAAATCCTCCACCTGCGTGTCACGTCGGGTAGACTTCTTAAACCTATCTTGTGTAGTTTTGTTTATGCACGGCACACGCATACTCGTCGACTTGATCTTTGGGAGATTATGCAGGGAATTGCAATGTCCGACCCCTGGATCATTAGGGGGGACTTCAAAATAATTCCATCACAAGCGGAGTAGAGGGGAGGAAGAAGGCCGAGAGTAGGTAACATGGTTGATTTTGATGACTGCATTGAGGATGCAGCCTGATCGACCTAGGATACGTGGGTGACCAATTCACTTGAACTAACAGGCGCATGTGGCAACAAATTGATAGAGTTCTAGTGTCAAGCGGATAGTTAGAGATCTTCCTTACCTTTAAAATAATGCACTTGATCCGATACCAGTCGGATTATGCCCCCATGCTTATCAAGCCATTAACTACCGAGCAAGACGTGCCTTCCACCTTTCTCTACCAAAAAATGTGGGCACGATACCATGACTTCCATGAGGTGGTGCGACAAAATTGGGATATGCCTTTACAAACCAACGGAATACAACGACTTCAGGACAAATTGTTTCGGCTCAAAGGATAGCTAAAGGATTGGAACAGAAACGTCTTTGGTAATATCTTTGTTCGAGTCGAAGAAGCTGAGACCCATCAGACGTTAACTTGATCAAGATGAACCGGCACACGACAATTCTCAATCGGACCTTGGAGATGGAGAAGGACTTTTAGCACCAAAAGTCTGCCGTTAAGTGGCTCACAGAAGGTGATCAGAACACAAAGTACTTCCATAGCAAAGTGCATTTGAAGCTGGCACAGAAATCATATACACTGCATCTCAGAGCAAGGAATTCCCTGGACAAAGCCAGAAGACATTCGGCAATTAGAGGTGGATTACTTTCAATCGCTCCTTACAGTGGAAACGGGTGGTGCGGTCGATAGCTAACAACACTTCATCCCGTATTTGGTCTCGGCCGAGATGTCGGAGGTATTATGTGCACCCTCTTCCATCGATGAAGTCCAAAAGGCGATTCTCGACATTAATGCTAACTCCGCAGCGGGCCCTAATGGCTTTTCCTCCCACTTTTATCAGATATGTTGGAGTATTATGGAGCAAGATGTTTATGAGGATGTCGTAGAGTTTCTCAGCGGCGCGATCATGCCATAAGCTTTCACTAGCACTACGCTGATCCAAATTCCTAAAAAAGAGGGGGCGATGTCATGGGGAGACTTCAGGCCTATTAGCCTATGTAATGTCACGAATAAGCTCATGACTAGGATACTATACGGCTGCCTGGCAGTGGTGCTGCCCTCATTGGTGTCGACATCGCAGTCTAATTTCGTTGAGGGCCGTAGAATCGCTGATAACATCCTGCTTGCCCAAGAGCTGACGCACTCTCTAAATAAAAAAACGAGAGGGGGTCGGCTCATGTTGAAGCTTGACATGGCTAAGGGCCTATGATCGGGTCTACTAGCCATTTCTTATGTGTGTTCTTCACAACTTTGGATTCAACGAACATTGGATGAAGCTAATAAAAAATTGCGTAGAGCACTGTTGGTTTTCTATTCTCGTCAATGGGGCGAGTGCTGGATATTTCAATTCGACTCGAGGTATACGTCAAGGGGATCCCATTTTGCCGGAGCTATTTATTCTAGCGGCCGAGTGGCTGTCGAGAGGTCTGAATGATCTATTCGGAAGGCATCCTTCCATGTTGTACATGGATAACTCGGCTATCTTGGTCTCTCACCTTGCCTATGCCGATAATGTCATTATTTTCATGAAGGTTGGCTTGGCGGGCATTCGACATTTGATGGACTTCTTGAAGGAATATGCGGAGATCTCGGGACAAAAACTGAACATGACAAAGAGCTCGTTCATTATCTTCCACCACTGCTCCAGAAAACGGACTAGACAACTTAAACGGCTCACGGGATTCACTCAAACCGAGCTCCCAACCACATACCTGGGTGCTTCCCTCTATGCGGGCCGTAAGACAGATTCTCTCTTTTAGGACCTCATCGAAAATTGAAAAACAAGCTTATTTCCTGGGGGAATAACCTTCTTACCATAGGAGGTCGTCTCCTGCGTATCAAGTCTATTTTGGGTTCGATTCCTCTCCACACCCTCCAAGTCCTTGAACCTACTAAATCGACTATGGGAAAGATCTCCCGTCTTTTCAAACGATTCTGTTGGGGATCTTTTGGCGGACAGAGTAGAACACATTGGTGCGCTTGGTTCGGTGTTTGCGCGCCTAGGAACAAATGAGGGTTGGGGGTCCGAAAGTCAGAAGATATGGTGCACACTTTCTCGTGCAAACTATGGTGGCAATTTCACTCCCAAAACTCGTTGTGGGCAAGATTTATGAAGGCTAAATACGCTTGGAGTGGTCATCATATGGACATGGAATTCAAGAAGGGGGAGGTTCCCATATCTGGAAGCGCATGATGATAATTAAGCATGAGGTCGAACCTCATCTTTTCTGGATCCTTGGAGAGTGCAGCATTTCCTTTTGGCGAGACTAGTGGCTAATAAAGGGATGTCTCCCTGAAGTTGTCCATTCTCAAGTCCACAACAACAATAAAGTTCTTCAATATTGGAGCGGGACATCTTGGGATGTGGACAAGCTTGCAGGGGTCCTGTCCCCATTTCTGGTTGAGCGAGTTGTCACTACCTCGATCCGATTGAACAATGGTGATGTACTTATGTGGAAGCCGAACACTTCAGGCTTGTTTTCTACCAAATCAGCTTGGGAGATCGTTCGTGAAAAGAACCCAACACATGAGTTGTTCGGGTAGATCTGGTCGCTTTTACTTTCACCCAACATCTCGGTATTTATATGGAGACTTTTCAAGGGATGGGTGCCCACGGACTCTCGCATGCAGCGGAAGGGACTTTCCCTTGCCTCCCTATTGTCAGTGTTGCAGAGGTTATAAGACACTCGAGCACGTCTTCCTCACTAGCTCCAAGGTCATTCAAGTTTTAGGATTTCTTTGCAAGTCTCTTCCGCCTCGTTCGGCCAGACACGACTAGGGTAGATAGTATGCTACTATATTGGCGTAACTCTACTGCATCACACTCGCATGTGCATGCTCATTTGTTGGTTGCTATTCTGATTATTTGGTATCTTTGAGATGTTAGGAATATGAGCAAATACGAGGGAAGAAGGATTGGAGTCAGCTGGGTTGTGTATCGGATTTGGCACCACGTTTACCTCCTGAGTTGTGGTAAAACGTTTAACGTTGGGCATTGGAAAGGGCATGAACACGCGACATCGTTCTTTGCATTTTCTTTGAAGAAATAGCTACATCGGGAGACTAAGATCGTGCGATAGCTCAAACCGGACCAGGGTTGGATTAAAATCAACACGGATAGAGCCTCGAGGGCTGGCATGGTGGTCAGTGCAGGGGAATTGCTTGAGACCACAAAGGCCGAAGGATATTCACCTTCTACACATTTCTGGAGGCGACATCCAGCATTCATGTGGAGCTTCAGGTGGTTGTTGAAGCACTTCATATTACCAAGGATTGAGGATACATGAGGATCTGGATTGAAACGGATGCCAAGACCATCTTACCTTTCCTTACGGGATCCCAAGGTGGTTCTTGGAATTTGCAGCATGAGCTTCTTCATATTAGAAACTTCCTGGCGAACTTGAATATCAAGTTTACCCATGTATGCAGAGAAGCAAACCAAGTGGCCGACCACTTGGCTAATCTAGCATGTGATAACCAACACACTAGGATTCTATCAATTTAGCAGCTGGAGAGAAGAATACAAGTACTCATTTGAATGGATCAGCTTGAGCTTCCACACTTCTGGAGCAAAGTTCATGAATTTAGCATGGTAGGCTAGATTAGGTGTTGTGTTTTCGTTTGATTGTTTAGGCGGCTAGGAATTTGGTGCACTTTGCTTTGTTTAGTCGGTTAGGCTTTATTTTTATGTTATAGTTGGCTAGGATGCTTGTACTCAAAATCTTTGTAATCTTTTGATAATAATAATTATTATTATTAAAATAGGGGGGACCCTATGAAAACCCAACGGCGGGCACGTGCCAGTTTTATTAAAAAAAACAAAAACTTTTTTAGCTGTGGGTGCAATTTGGTTCCAGTGACAACCTTTTTAGCTTCAGCGAAAACTTAAAAGATAAAGTTCTTCTTAATCATTCGAAACTTAAAGGTTCATAACAAATAACGTCCTCGAGTTTTGAAAATGTTGGTTAGGTCTAAACAAGAAGATCAACATTCTAGAGGGTTTCACATCAACCTGATTTAGAAGGTTCCAAGCAATTTTATAACAATCTTGAGGATTCTATAAGATTCTAGTGGACTTCCAAAGGATGTGGAAGATTTTAGAAGACTTTGGAGGAATTTAAAAGATTGTAGAAGACTCTAGAGAACTAGAAAAGGGCATAGAACATTCAAGGCTAATGCGAAATAGTATAATTAAACATAGATGAATCTAGAAGCGTGTAGACAAGTCTAGGAAAATTTGGAACGTCATATATAAATGTATGAGGTTATAGGTAAGTTCCTAGAAAAGTAAAGATAGGTTAGGGAGTTGTCGGAGAGTTCTAAAGAATATATTTTGATAGTTGGATCTTAAATAAGGATTAAGTATGGATGGCAAACTGTTTATAAGCTAGTGCCATGGAAACAATGCCTCACATCATGCTAGCCCATCAAATTGTAACTTGCTGCTTAAAAGTTAGAGTCTGTGATGCTTAGACTTTTGCAAGAAGTTAGATAGAAAAGAGTAAATACAATTTATGCTCTTCCAACCTCGACTAGACCAAGCAGTGTTGCACTTGCTTCAACAGCTTTTCCAAGGCCGATGCTCCCAATTGTCCATTTTGGAATGTCTATGGCATCCATATCGACGTAATAGAAGCTAACCATCTTTATGACTAATTAGAAAGTTGACAAGGCATGTGAAACAACTTTAGAACCTTTTGACACGTTGCATGAGGTATAGTGTGGCATGACAATCCCACAAAAGAAAACCACAATAATTTCACTCTTTTATAGAAGCTTGATCCTTAAATAAGTAAGGTTAGGCATGAGAATTATTAAAGCAAGACCACCCTCATGACTCGTTGAATTCCTTGATTTCCCTAGAGTAAAAAGATTTCCTTGGAGAGTACAACTTTTTAGTAATATAGACACTAAGCAACCCAACCAAAACACCTAGCAAATAGCTAGTCACAAATAAAGAAAAGAAATTGCCCGTAAACTTCAAGGCAATTTTTAGGTTAATATCTGAGAGACCAAGTTTTTAAATTGCATTACAAACACAATGGATGTGGCATCATTTATAATGCATTTTCCAAATGTTGTAGTTCAGAATAAAAGCGTCCAAATATCCGTTCAGAACACATATTTTATATATATTAGATTATTTGTAATTTAGTTGTATCCATTAATTATATCTAATAAATAATGTTTGAAAAAAGTAATTTGCATACATACAAGAATTTTTATGTGTTTTTTTAATAATATTTTATAATGATATGCATTAAATTTGATATATTATAAGATATACAAATATAAATAATTCATATTATGTGAATAATAATAAAATATAATTTCAAATAATATGGATGGAAATTCTTTTAATCGATATCATATCTTTGTGACTTCCATATATATATATATATGGCAAATTGCATTTACACCTCTTGATGTATGGTATAATTACAATTTTATTCCCTCTTGTTTTAAATATTACAGATAACCTCTCAAGGTTTAGGACCTTATTATAAACATTAATATAGATGTTCAAAAGATAACTTTAATACAATTATAGTAATCAACTCGACCACTAAGAGACACATGTCGTCGAATCTGACAAAATTCCTCAATCAATTTGTTATTCAACCAATCTTCACGAAATAACTTCACCTTATACCACTACCACGACCATTGGGCGTCACCATTTGTAATCCGATACCATAATTACTATTTTTTTTATCTAATTAACTACATATATAACTTCTATATCTTGGACTTGTCAAAATCACGCGAATCTCATCTTAAAATTTAGCCGAAAACATTAGAAATACAACTCGCAATTTTTTTCTGCTTTGTTAGAGGGTGAATTTTGTTAAGTTGATTCATACCTTAGGAGGGTATTTGTAATTTTTAAAACTATAGGGACTAATTTGTAATTATACTATACCTCAAGGACCGTAGATGTAATTTTCCCTATATATATACATGAACTTTGGGTATAAGTTTTTGTAAACAAGTACAATTATAAATAAAAATATGATTAAATTATAGAGAGACAAACTCGAATATTCTATTATACGATTGCACGTCTATTTTTAGCAATTGAATAAGATATTCAAATATTCATAATTGGACACTGATATTCACATACTTATAGCTGGATTTAATTTTCAATTATTACAACTATTCAAGTACATTCATACAATGTTCGATAAAGTTAAATGGATAGGGTAAAATTTATTTTAATCCCTGGGGTTTGATTTCAACCTCAAAATAGTCCATGAATTTTTAATTGACTTCAATGTTATCATTCCATTCATCATTCGACGAGTATTTATAGCAATAAAATATAAATATACCAGAGCACCCTTAAAACTCTATTCACATAAAAGAAAGATCAAGCTCATCTCAAAATAAAAGCAAAATTGTCTTTCAAATTTGATGAGAAATATTTTAATGCTAACAATATTTTTGCACTTAAGTGGCTCAAAATGCAATTAGACCAAAATTATGTAGCTGCATTGCGATGAAAATGTTTCCAAGGCCTATTTAATCACATTTTGTAGTAATTTTATTACTTGACTATTTTGCAATCAAAATCTTATCTAATAATACCCTATGATTACGCAAACTTATTAAATGGGTTTTGACTGATCATTAATGAATATACAATTATCAATTAAACACCCAGTAATAAGTCTACAAGAAGAAACACTATTTTGTATTTGCACATTAAATTCAATAATAACTCTAGTTCCATCAATAAGTACAATATCACAAGATGGCCTTGTTTCTTCCATCATTTTCCTTTTTCCTGCAATCTATGCTTCTATAATCTAAATCAAGTTGCACCAATACATTTGACTCTCACAACTATTTACGAGTTTTATTAGAAAAAGAAAAAAAATGAGAAAAAAAATAGATCTTTTTGTATGAGACTCCACAAGGTAAAATAATTTTTCTCTATGCGTCGAAATTTCTTTTCTCTAATGTTCAAAATTCTATGTTGGTTTTCTGTTTTGTTTTGAAGTTCAAAAAAAATAAAATAAAATAAAAGTGGAGAAAGGTTTTGAAAGCCAATTTGTTGCTAAGGAATATGTAAATTCTTTTCCAAATCAATATCTTCTCATAAGTGGGATGGCTCGCCTAAGGGAATGGTGGAGTCTCTCGAATCAGGGTATGCTCAAAGCAAACATTGATGCCGGGACGAATGATGTGAAAGGAAGTGCGGGGTTTGGAGTGGTAGTTAGGGGCGATGAGCAGGGTTTTTGTTTGATCAGAGGGACATCTTGCGACTGGAATTCAGAGCGCTGCTGGAGGGATTAAAATGGCTTGCAACCCATGGTGTTCGACGAGTCCAGGTGGAAGGGGATTCTCTACAAATGGTTCAATTTGTGCAAAAGCCGGGCTCATGCATATCCTTTTACAGAGATGAAGTGGATGAGGTTGTTAAACTCATTAATAAGTTTGAGCATATCACTATTTCTTATGTCCGCAGAACAGCTAATAGAGTGGCGCATGAACTTGCCGCTTTTTCCTCTTGTAATTTGGTTAGTATAGATACTTGGAGGGGCGAGGCCCCAGAGTGCATTAAACGTAGTTTGTACCGAGACAAGTTACAAGGGAGCATATGAGACCAGGAACTTGATTCTTGAGACGTGTTTATCAAAAAAAAAAAAAATCTTCTCATAAGTGGATATGATTAAGATATCTTAAATACTTGGACTGTTAATATCTCCTAGTAATTTTATTTAATTATTATAATGTATCAAATTACTAAAAGGCCTTGTAATTTAGAGGGAAAACTTGTTGGGCGATAAATGAAAGAATGAGATTGAAGTCAATTTAAATCGCAAGGACTATTTTGAGATTGAAATCAAACCTTATGCATATCTAATCAATTTAATATCCTTTTACACCTCTAGAGACAAGGGTTACGATATGCTTGCAGGATAAGTTTGTTCATCGCCAAGATATTGACATAACTTAGATTACCCCACCCCCACCCCCACCCCCAACCCCACCAAAAAAAAAAGGAAAAAAATCAAATGATAAAGGTATTCAATTTTCAATTTTTTGGTTTAGTGAAAAATCAAAACATTGAAATTGTCCCAAATTTAGGGTCCATTCGGGTGGGTTTAAAAAGTTCTTCTCGAACGGTGCTTTTTGGAGTAGAGCTTTGTTTTAAGTCAAGCAGTCTTGCGTTTAGATACAATAATTAAAAGTGCTTTAAAACGTACTTTTATTTGAAACCACTTTGAGGTAGCTTCTAAAAAAACCATTTTTGGCTTTTTTTTATGGTTTCTGCTTTTTTCAAAAAAATCCAATCCAAATAAAAAAAAATTCTCTGAAGTGCTTTTTTTTTTTTTCAAAAAATAAGTACTTCTTCTTTAAAAAAAAAAAGCCCATCCAAACAGATTCTTAGTTTGATATATATTTTTGAATTTTGATCAGTTCAGTTAAATTTCAATTTTGTGAACACCCATAGTGCTTACGGGTTGGGCCGTCAACGGATGGGATTTAGATCATATCTGAAAAGTTTGAATTTGATTAGCTTTTTTAGTATTCAAATTCGATTCGAATCCTATAGGATTCATTTTAATTTATATTAAGTTTGGATTCGATAAAAATTCAAAACCCGATAAGAAAATTTGATCAAATAATACTTATAAATTTGAAATTTTGAGGCTAAGTAACCAATAAAAAAGTTTATCCCTTGTGTAAAAAATAAAATTTAAGAAAGTAAAAAAAATATTTTAAAATAAGTATGAAAACTATACATTATTTTGACAGCCTTACTTACCCGGTTAGCTACTAGATATTTAGTTCTTAGGTTTGATGGTTAAACATACAAATTACAGTAGAAGGCATAATTAGAAATGTGTACTATTTATAAAGTATCAGACCCATTTAATAATTATTTTTCCCACCTAATAATTATTTTTTTTTAATTCAATCTAATAATTATCTTTGGTGTCTTTAGTATGGTACAATTTTTTTTTCTTTTTTTCCTCTTTATTTCCTCTCTATTATTTCTTCCAAGATCTCTCTTTTCTTGAACATGATATTATTAATTTTCTTTCTATTTTTCGGTCTCATGTTTATACCCTATTTTTGTTTTACTTTCTTATTTATTTATCTTTTTTGAGTCATATAATTTAGTATAATTTTAAATTATTTATTGTCTTCAATAAATCAAATAAATATATTAAAAATAATTCAATAAAATATATTTTATTAAAAATCTAATAAATTTTAATCTTATGCTATTTAAGCCTTCTAAATAAATGATGAGATTATATGCCATTTATGATTGGCAACTGCATGGAGTATACCCCATCTACTAGTATAAAATACCGGAAGGACTACAGTACCTCCTCTAAACAATGGATAATTCGGAGTCACCACCTTGTCGTGTCTCTCTTTTCTTTTTCTTTCTTTTATTTTGTATCTTTTTTGTGGCATTGATTTCCTTTCCGTCAATTATTGGATTAACTTTTTCACTTAAGACTAAAATGATCTTTGTTTTCAGATATGAAGATTGAATTGCTCACAATTGATGCATTAATGAATGAAAATTAATTAAAAAAAAAAGGAATCGTTTTAATTGAAGAACAAAAGATATGGAAAAAAAGAAAGAAAAAAAAAAGATTGCATCAATATACATAT
>JAOWBU010000480.1:0-25000 GCA_026212405.1 Petrea volubilis
ACATAGAAAAGAGCTAAGAATGCTTAAATCTGAAAAGAGAACAATTTAACGAACAAGACCACAAAATGTTAACATTACGAATCTGCAAGAAACTATATGGTAAGATCATGGATATTTAGCCTTCTTGATGTGCTGAACTTGCTGGCACTTTGTACAGATGCAGGGACTTGGAATCAGTTAATTAAATCAAACAACCAACTAAAAGGGAAGACCACCGACTAAAGAAATTGGTACGAATGGAGAAAATTCTTTGCTTACTTATAAATTCATAGTATATTTTGGATTATTATGCAAACAGGTACAGACAAGCACAAATACGAGCAAGAAATGTGGGTCAATTTCCGAATAAACTGCTTCTGTAGTTAGTCAAACTGAAGGCAGTGCCAAGCATGGTTCGCCGGAACGGTCGCAGGGAACGGAACGGAGGTGACCGTTCCAGTTTCATTGCTATGTCGCAGAACAGTCGCGGCTATTCCGCACATTAAATTTTATATTTATTATAATTTAATACTTCAAAAAATATATGTAATAAATTATATATTAAAAAATAAATATATAGTTTTAATTAATACAATAATTTTTTGTAATATCTTGAAAGAAAATATAATTTAAAAGAATATATTAAGTTTTAAATATATAGTTATAATTACTGGAACAAGCTTATTATAAAAAATAATATTATTTATATATTACTTATTATGAAGTAAATAAAATTTTTAAAGAATACAAAGTTTTTAAAAAATAGAAAATATATTCAATCAAATGACAAATACATTATAGTTTTAAATCTATACCTTTTTATAAAGCACCAGCACCCTCTAATAACTGTTTGGTGTCTTTGGTCTAACCTTTTCTTTTTTTTTCTCTTTTCCCTCTCTCCTTTTTTCTCTCACTTTTCTCTCTCATATTTTCATCGTGATATAGTATTTTTCTTTATTTTTTCTCCCCATTTTCGCTCATATCTTTATCTTTTTATTTTTTTTATTTAATAATAGAATGCAATTGAATTTTCAATCAATTTTTTTTCATAATATATAAATATAATTTTCAATCTTTTCTTAATTTTTCATAATATATAAAATTATAAATTCATCAAATATGTGATCAAATTATATTTAATTTTTATTTTTGCACAAATGTACAATATGTCACACCTACTAGTATATAAATAAATATTCAAAATACTTATAAATTTAAATTATTTACTATTAATTTGAAATAATAAAATAGAAGCCCATAATCACTAATTTAAGATAATGGGCCCAGTTTTATTTGAGAAATGGATCAATTTACCTAATTAAATTGGCCCATAATCATTAATTGAATTTAAGGTCTCAATTATCTGCTATTCCTCCGCTTTCCGTCTTCTCCGCCGACTGGTCTTGTTAAATTCATCTTCTCCAACTAATCGTTCAATCTTATCCGATAAATTGCTCCATATCCGTTCCGTTCCCGTTCCGAATTGGGGTTACGGTCCGATTTCTCGGACGAAAACGGCGTTTCGGCCGATTTTGCGCCGCTCCGACGTCGCGTCAAACCGCTCCCGTTCCCCACCGTCGCGATGGAACGGAGAGAGCCGTTCTAGTTCCCGAACGGCCGTTCTGGTCGATTTCTCGCCGTTCTGGCGAACCATGGTGCCAAGGCATTGCATCACTACTTAATTTTAACTATTTTTGTGTGCAATTCAGATACTACAACTATTAGAGAATTTACTTTTAGATAATCTGTCACGAACTCGATGAAATAAAAATCAATACATAAATTAAATGGCTCACAATTTTTAGGAAAAATAAGAACCTGGAAGTCCTCGTAGAATTACGACATTATGATCGGGCCGATTAGCACGATGTGGATGCTTTAAAATGTCAGAGACATAAATAACTTTTCGCTAATCTAACGAGAGATGCCTCGAAGGGAACTCTTCACTTTCTCCCTTGAATGTCTTGGATGAAGCCATCTTAACGGGTTGAATCTTCTGAGAGTAAAATAGTCAAAATCTAAAGACTACTGCAAATGTGTCAAATTTAAAAATATTATTATGATTCCCATAGTTAAGGAACAATAAATGGCTAAATGCATAACTTTTAATATTTCAAACCACAACCAAGACAATCTACAACTACAAATTGGAACTACTAACTCCCAATAAGTAAAGTTCTTCACGTACGTTCCATACCATCCATATCAAACCCTTCACTCATAAAAGCATATAAGAAACCACACTCCTGTTTAATTCCATAACCAGAATGGCCAAACATTTCCTCTCTAGAATAATCAAGATGCTCAATTTACTTCTGAATTAAATATGGTTTTCATTTCGCAACAGTCGCAGTCGTATATTGAGAGTTTGTTAAATAGCCAGAATAAAGGTTTCAGTGCTCCCTAAAGAGAGCTCTACATTGTCACAATCATGTATAGAAATAGTAAGAACGAGTTAGTTAACCTGAAAATCATAAGGTCTAAAACAATTGGTTTAGTTTGATAAACATACAGAAACTAGAGATCAGAAACCCCCAACAGTTCATCAAACAGTAAAGTCCATCATGACAGGTTCTTGGCTCAACTTTTGAAATTGTGGTCAAACTGTTGTGTTGTAGCAATGCCCCATACATAATTACATATTTCTGAATCTTAGGCCAGCAAAATGAAAAATAAATTGCAAAGTTTTTTACTGAGTACCGAAAATTAAGTACGTGTCTTCTTCCTATCAGTTTAAATCCTAATTTAACCTATAAATCATCATTACACACACTTTCTCAAATTCAGCAACACAGTTTGATATGCAGAGAGAGAATACCAAGTAACATACCTCTGGATAATAACCACTTGAGTTCAGATTCGCTTTACTTGAGTACTGAGTAGACAATGCTGAATCCCGAGTAATTGGAAACAAGGAGTTATATGACATCCCGATTTTTATATACACAAAATATGTATACTAACTATATTTATCGATTACTATAATTTACATAAGAACCGAAATTATGTAGTATATGTGTGTAAAGACCAAATATATCCATTTATACGTAAAATAGTTATACTATTAAAAATCAAATTTCTATACTATACTTGCATCAAAATCGAAATTTTATAGTTTATGTGTGTAAAGCCGAAAATATATTTTTGTACATCTAAAATTTGATATTATGTTTATAATATACATAAAAATCAAGACATATATATATATATGTATAAATTTTGAAATTATTAATTATAATAGTATAATAGTGTTATTTCATTTACTACATGTGCTGCCCCCAGGGGGTTGGCCTAGCGGTTTTATGGGTCGAATGCCATGCCGAAGGCGTGGGTTCGAACCGCCGTAGCCCCTTGGGGGGGATAAACCTACGCTTGTAGGGTCCATTCGCGGGAGGCTGTGGAAGATTTCTGGTCCCGGGATTAATAGGGCACACAGTCTCTCACAAGTCGGGGGGTCCTCCCAGATGTGTGTGGTACCCCACAGCGCAATGCTCCCTGTCGGGGGGTTCTTGAGTAGCCTATCTCCCCCCCATTTTCCTCACCAAAAAAAAAAAAAAAAAATTTACTACATGTGTTAGGAATACTTGTTTATATTATATGTTAAGTAAAATTTTAGGGATCCATCATTTTCATTAGCAAAGATATGCTAGGACACACATGTCATTCTTATAATTTGTAGGAGGTTGGTCATTTTCATTATCACTACAAGTTATAGGACACTTGTTCATATGAAATTTAAGATAAAATCTAGAATCTTGATATTTTAAACTACACAAGACATTTGTTCTTGATAAGTTTCAAGAAGAAACACACTTGCACCACTAATTTCAAGCTAAGGTAATCTTCAAGATAAGAGGAACACTTGTCTTGATCATCATAAACTCTAGCACACTTGTGTATCCTACTTGAGGAAGGAAACACACTTGTGCACTTACTTGGACCAACTTATCATGACACTTTTGATAATTACCTACAAGTCATTTTCTTAATCCAAGGGCTATATTCTCGCCCTTATTTCTTAAGTAAAAACCAATGGCTATGATTTAGCCCAAAAAATACACCTTTAGATATGATAAAGATATAATTCTTTACACCTAAACCCTTATCATATCTTAAATCGAACACTTAAATGTCCTAAAAATTTGCCACAACAAATTGTCTTAAAAATGACCAAGGATTTCCTAATTAAATAATATATGTGTCTTGAGCTAATACCTATAAATAGGGGATATTTCCCCTCAATTAGAAAACACAACAAACACTCCACACAACACACACACACGGCACACACATACCACACAAAGCAAACTGTTGTTGCTGCACACACTCAGACACATATATAAGAGGAATCCTAGAGCTATTACACACTACTCGAAGGTATGTCCTAATTCTAGACTCCCTATATGTTTTAGGTACAATTTCATTTCACTTTAAGTAGCTAATTGACGACAAGATATTCATATGATTATGTTTAGTTAGTTTATGAAAGCATTCATATGTTTTACTTATGCATAAGTACAGTAACTTAAGACTTACCTAGATACCCATGCATATGCATACATATTTGAAGAACTAGGGTTATTCTTTTAATCTATATACACATATATACATAAAGTTATTTTGAAAACTATAAATGTGCATGAATGCATAAATATTGCTCATTTATGTACTTATGTATATGTTTACTTAAAGTGGCTACTAAGCACAAGTTAAGTTTACCTATTTCCCCTGGGTTATATGTTATATCCACATAAGTATTATTGTTATATTACTTCAAGAATCTAATTAGATATATTATCCCTTAGCCAATAACTACTAGTGATAAGCAATTATGGCATAATATTCTAACCTTAGCCGTTAATGTAAACTTTAGGCCATTACCGAGGTGGTATAAACTCGGTGACACAATAAAACTCTCAGGTGAGTGTCCTAACTCTCTTTTTTGGGGCTTTGAACTATATGCTATAAATATTATCATAGAGCCACCCTGTTGTGTTTATGTAATCTAGTTCATTTATGCTTTATGCTCAATATTACAACAAAATGTGATTCTAGTTTCTAAATTAAGTTATAACCAAAAATTATGATATTTTGCAAAGTGAGCCACTTTGTCTTGATATGATCTACTGATACCCTTGGACACGCCCTTGGAAAGTTCGCATATCAGGCCAAACGGACCATCGATGTACCTTCTTATATGATATCATTTTGTGAATCCAATTTCTACCTACTATCGGAATATGAATGTAGTAGAGTTGGATCGGTATATTGCACAGACACGTGGTACATCTCCGTCTTGTTTAATGTCGAGGTGGCTTCTTGATGATGAAGGCATAAAGGTTTCTGTCATGATTTAATTATTTTGGATAGTCATAAGGTTGGAGATTCTATCTTGGGCTCACTATCAGTCTTATTTAATCTGTTACAGGATTACACATTTCACACCACAACGCATCTTATCATGTTTTAAATAGTTTTCGAATCTTACTTCTGTTATCATTTATATATGATTATATTGACCTCACTAAGTTACTTAGACTTATTACCTTGTTTCTTTCTATTCATTACCTTAGACTCGGGATAAAAGGGTGTTTGTAGAACGGAGTCGCGCCTCTGGATATTTCTTTTGTTGAGTTTACTAGTATAGTTGTTAGATAGCTTAACTTTTGCCACACGTTATTATAAGTTCAATCATGTTAGTGTTGTACGCTTGGTGTATTTACTCCGTTACATATATAATATTCGCACTATAGTTTTACCTTGCTGCCGCTGTGCAATAAAGGTCTTTTGGATTGAGATGGTCGAATTGGGTATCCATAGCAAGTTAGATACTTAGTACGATCATCTCTACGTTAAGTCTTTACGAGAGGGGCGCCACAAGCTAGGTCCAGATGTAGAAAATGAAACAACAGACTCTGAGAAACAAAACCTTGTGGTTCCACAGTGTTATAACTATCAAGAAGGTGCTATTGCAGGAAAATAGCATTTTTAAGTTAAGCGTATTTAAGTTCTTAGTAGGATACGACGCCATTTGGTTTAGTGAGAGCGACGCCATTCTGGAGTAGGGTGGAATTCTATAAACCATACACGTGGCTGCATAGAAAGGGATCTAGAGGGGTTAGTTGTTAGTTAGCAATGTGATCAGTAGGATAGCTTATAGTCCAGGGTGTAATTCATTTTTTTGTTAAGTTGATTTTACGAATGAAATTCTGATTTCCTTCCCAAATTATCTCTTTCTCTCTCCCCCCCCCTTCCAATTTCTCTCTCTCTTTTGTTCACTATTAACATTTATCCATCAGAGTCGTAAATTTGGGGTGTAAGAAGAAGATGATGACATGATGTGCCATCACCGGAGCTATTACTGAGTCTGAGAATGATCCGAATGAGAAGCAACTATAGGAATGGTTCACGAAGCAACAGGAGGTGGAAGGTAAGTTGCGTGAAGAATTCAAGTCGGAGATTGGGAACTTGTCCACGAAAATAGAACAAATGTTTAATCGAATGGAAGAATTCATGAAGAATTCCGACGCAGACAAAGGTAAGGAATTGCTATTTCCTTCTACTTCATTTTTGCCATTGAACTCGAGATTTAGGAATGAGACCAGATATAGAAGATGAAACAACAGACTCTAAGAAACCAAACCTTGTGGTTCCACGGTGTTATAACTATCAACAAGGTGCTATTGCAGGAGAATAGCGTTCGTTTAGTTAAGCATATTTAAGTTCTTAGTAGGATGCAACGTCATTTGGTTTAGTGAGAGCGATGCCATTTTGTAATAGGGTGGAATTCTGTAAACCATACACGTGGCTGCATAGAAAGGGATCTAGAGGGGTTAGTTGTTAGTTAGCAACGTGATTAGCAGGGTAGCTTATAGTCCAGGGTATAATTCAATTTTTTGTCAAGTTAATTCTTTAAACTATACACGTGTCAAGTTGATTTTTTTTCCCTCCCAAATTCTCTCTCTCTTTCCCTTCCCCCCCCCCCCCCCAAATTTCTCTCTCTCTTCTGTTTACTCTTAACATTTATCCATCAGAGCTATAAATCTGGGGCATAAGAAGAAGATGATGATGCGTTGTGCCATAGCCAAAGCTGCTACTGAGTCTGAGAATGATCTGATTGAGGAGCAACTGCAGGAATAGTTCATGAGGCAACATGAGACACAAGGTAAGTTGCGTGAAGAATTCCAGTGGAGATTAGGAACTTGTCTACGAAAATGGAACAAATGTTCAATCGGATGGAAGAATTCATCAAGAATTCCGATGCCGGCAAAGGTAAGGAACCGCTATTTCCTTCTACTCCATTTCTGCCATTAAACTCAAGATTTAGGAATGAGGCTGGAGTATTATCCCCTTCCCCTTTCCTGAGCCCAAGCTAAAGAAATCAAGAATATGTAATTGGAGCTGGTAATCAAAATCCTAAGTTGGAATTTCCAAAATTTAATGGGGAAAACTCGCGTGGGTGGATCCGGAAGTGCAATAAATATTTTCTTATGAATTTGTTGGAAGAGAAAAATATGTTCGTATATTATTCATAGTCTCCCATCTCCTTTATGCAGAGATGGAAATATAAGAATACAAGAGTCCTAAGCAAAATAGAACTAAGATAACAGAGTAATATTAGAATCCTAATTGAGATAGGAATCCTAACTCTACATAATATGCTAACCTACCAAATATTCTATTAGATCTTCTAACACTCCCTCTCAAATTGGAGTATGCTTAAAAAATATACATAGCTTGTTAAAATGAAAAACAACAATGAAAAACATAAAAATAATCCGAACAAATTGAAAAATATCCTAACATATTAAATATTTCATTCATCTCCCCCAAGTTGAGAATTTTGAAAGCTTGAAACACCAAAATGTTACAGAAATAACAATCTTGTTGCAAAGAGCACAATCTCGTCATAACTTGATAGATTGATACAGAACACAATTAAATTGTGAAAGCATAAAATAGAGTAACGGCTAAACGTGACAAAATGTATAAATCATAGTTTAACCTTGATGGGTAAAGAGTAGATCATGAAGAGAGTTCATTAAATCGTGACAGAAGTTGACAAACTATAGGAGAACCGTGACAAATATAAAAAATCATGGCATAGCCATGATGGTGAGAAAATACAATTGAATTGTGACAGCAGGATAAAAGATCATGATCTAGTCATGATAGAAATCACAATTTACCTGTGACAAGAGTATATAAAAGAATCACGATATCAACCATGACAGAAGAAAATCACAACATAATCATGATAGAAATCACAATATAATTGTGATGGTATTGGAGAATTAATGGAGAAAAAGAGAAAAGAGTCCCACATAGAGAATTAACAGAGAAAAGAGTACCACATAGGTGCAAAAGAAAGAGAAAAATTACGCAGAAATTTTTTAGATTGCTTGAAAAGTTATGATGGACATGAAAAAAGAAAAAAAAAAGAGTAAAGAGTTTTTCTCTTCTTTCTTTCTGACATGAGGGGGTGGATTATAAAAAAAGAAAAAGAACTGAGAAATTGAGAAAATTTTGGTATAGCTGTAAAAAACATGCAGCAATTGGGTTGAGGCAGGTAGTTTGGAGAAGTTTCAATAGCAACAACGACAAGGAGAGGTGAGTAGTTTAGAGAAGTTTGGATAAGATTCAATAGCAATGACAATAAGGAAGGGTGGGTCACGGGAAGAAGAGGCGTTAACAGACAACAAGGAAGGGTGGGTCGTGGGAAGAAGAGGTGTGACGACCCGGTAAAACGTATTGTGCTATTATTATAAATTATGTGAAATTAATATTAATTGTGTACTAAGTGCTGTGAGATTTATTTCATATAGTGATTTTATACATAAATTTAGGATTAATGTGTAATATTATGCATGCCTCATAATAGCATGATCATTTCGTTAGGAATGAAATTTCAAATTTATGTATTTACTATTACTAATTTTCGGAAATCATATATATATATATATATATATGGGTTTAGATTAATTCAATAAAAAGGGATAATATAAATACAAACCCACATTTTTGTAGGGTCTAAATATCTATAAAATATGAATAATATACTAAAATATAATTTTATATAATACACATATATGTCTATCTTGTAAATATATATATATATATTGAAGTGTGTATATATATATATATATTAACATGTTCAAATCAATATCATTATTTATACTAACTTATATATATATATATATTAATTTGTCTATTTTCTATAGGTGTATATATATCTACGAACCTATATATATACTAATTTATATATATTCATTTTCTTATTACCTATAGTTATAAGTATATGTATACACATCTACGTGTTTATATATATAGGCCTAGTTATGCTTGCATATATATATAATAGTTGTTATATGTATTGTGAAAGGAGACGAGTTTGGAGTGGAAAAAGGTTTTTTTTGTGTGTTTTATTAATCATACGCTAATCTCATTATATAGAGATTAGCTATAACCTATACATGGAAGGAGCTAAACATCCCTAATATACAATACATAATCAAGGAATAATTAAATAAATATCCTATAATTATTCTAACACTCCCCCTCAAGTTGGAGCATATATATCAATCATGCCCAGCTTGTTACAAAGAGTTTGAAATTTATTCCCCCCCAAAGCTTCAGTAAATACATCAGCAATTTGTTCTAAGGACGGAGTGAATGGAGTACTGATGATATGGCTTGTCACAGCATTTCGAATGAAATGACAGTCGACCTCAATATGCTTCGTTCTTTCATGAAAAACTGGGTTATTGGCAATGTGAATAGCTGCCTGATTGTCACAGTGCATAGGTAACGATTCATTATAATGGAACCCCAATTCTCCTAGTAAGCTTTTGAGCCACAACATTTCACTCGTGGTATGCGCCATAGCACGATATTCAGCTTCTGCACTAGACCGAGCTACTGTTGTCTGCTTCTTACTCCGCCAAGTCACCAGATTTCCTCCAACATACGTGCAGTAGCCAGACGTCGATCTTCTATCTCCCTTTGACCCAGCATAGTCTGCAGCTGAATAGGCCTCGATCTTCAAATGTCCATGTTTCTTGAAGAGTAGGCCTTTTCCAGGAGAGGCTTTTATGTACTTTAAAATCCTCATGGCAGCATCTAGATGGATTGGTCGGGGTTTGTCCATAAACTGGCTAATAACTCCAACTGCAAAGGATATGTCTGGTCTAGTTACAGTCAGATAGATCAGCTTTCCCACGAGCCTTCTGTACTTTGCTTTGTCTTCTAAGTATGTATCATCATCCTCCCAAAAATCCGGATTTAAGTCTATAGGGGTGTCAACTGGTTTGGTCCCCAGCAAGCCAGTTTCTTGTAGTAAGTCAAGGGCATACTTCCTCTTAGACAACAAAACTCCATGCCTACTACGAGCAATCTCAATTCCTAGAAAGTACCGAGGAGGACCCAAGTCTTTAGTAACAAACTGTTGTTTTAAGTACTCCTTAGTGACTTCGATTCCTTCAACATCACTGGCAGATACGAGGATATCATCCACATACACAATTAGGATAATGACACCTGAGGTGCTACGTTTCACAAATACGGAGTGATCTGCCTAACACCTGTGGAACCCAAAATCACTTAAAACCCAACTGAATTTGTCAAACCAGGCATGAGGACTCTGTTTCAGCCCATAAATTGCTTTCTTTAGCCGGCATACCATTGCTTTCCTCTCCCCCTGAGCAACATACCCTGGAGGTTGCTCCATAAAGACTGTTTCTTGCAAGTCACCATAGAGGAAGGCATTTTTGATATCCATCTGAAACGTAGGCCAATCTTGATTAATAGCCAAAGAAAACAACACTCAAATGGAGTTAGGGCGAGCAACGGGGGAAAACGTCTCAAGATAGTCTACGCCATAAGTCTGGGTGAAGCCTTTAGCAACTAGGCGGGCCTTGTATCGGTCAAGAGTGCCATCAGCACATTACTTGAGGGTGAATACCCATCGACAACCAACCACATCAGCATTAGACGGGGGGGGGGGGGGTGACCAGGTCCCAAGTTCCCCGATCAAGAAGAGCAGACATCTCTGTGTCCATTGCCTGTTTCCACTTAGGATATTGAAGTACCTCATGGTGAGTAGAAGGGATTAGTTCTATAGAAAGAGAAAAAGTAGAACTACGATACGAGGGTCCAAGGTTATCGAAAGACATATAGTTAGTGAGGGGGTGAGCAGTACAAGAACGTTTACCTTTGCGTAAGGCGATGGGTAAATCAGGAATCTGAAGAAACAAGTTCGGAGGAGGTTGGATCTACCGTAGAGGAAGGCATATTAGTAGGAGCCGGAAGCACAGAGGTCCGTAGTGGCCGTCGCCGTGAGTACACCTACAGAGGAAGAGCAGTAGAAGACAAAGGAGAAGGAATAGGCAAGGGGACTGAAGAAGATGAGGTCTCCCTAGTAGAGTAGTAAGGTGTTGACTCAAAGAATGTGACATCAGTAGAAATATAGGACCGACGAGAGATGGGATCATAACAACGATACTCTTTTTGTGTACGAGAATACCCCAGGAAAATACACTTAACAGATCGGGGTGAAAGTTTATCAAGACTCGATAAAGAGATGTGGACAAAGCACACACACCCAAAAACCCGGGGAGTGACATGAAACAAAAGACGATCAGGATAAAGTGTCGAATGTGGAATACCCTCATGGAGAACACTCGAGGGTAATTGATTGATAAGATAGCAGGCTGTAAGGACAGCATCCCCCCAGAAAGTTTTAGGGACATTAATCTAAGTCAAAATGGTACGCGCAACATCCAAGAGGTGTCGATGTTTGTGTTCGGCTACAAGTAGTTTGATGAATAATTCCATGGTGGATACAAAAGATAGACACTTGTTTTGAACATATTCCAAAGCATTATCTGTTCGAAGTATTCGAATAGGAACAGAAAATTGAGTCTTTATTTCATTATGAAAGGATTGGATTACAGTAGGAACTTCGGACCGATCTTTTAACAAGTATACCCAAGTGAATCTAGAGTAATCATCCACAAAACAGATAAAATAGCGAAACCCGCCAACAGACTCGACTCGACAAGGACCCCAAACATCATAATGAACTAATTCAAAGGGAAAGGAACGACGCTTTTCGACACGGGGTGGAAAGGAAGCACGGTGATGCTTGCCTAACTCACACGACTCACAATTTAAACGAACAGACTCAATAGGTAACAAACGTGTTAAGGTAGACAAGGGGGGGTGACCTAACCGACAATGCCATTGAAACGGTGTAACGGAAGCAGAGAGAGCTCGAGCATCAACAGGTGTATCCACAGTGTGTAAGTAGTAAAGACCACCGCTCTCACGACCGCCACCAATCGTCTTCCCCATGTGTAGATCCTGAAAGACACAATGGGATGGAAAAAATGTTACTGAGCAATTGTGAGACTTAGTAAATTGGCTAATTGATAATAGACTAATAGGAAACCGTGGAGCAAATAAGACACTTTTTAGAGTAATAGCAGTAGTAGGTGTAACAACACCTGAACCTGACACAGGGGAGTAGGAGCCATCGGCTAAGCGCACAGGATTTAGAGATGGTGACAAAGATAACGAGGAAAAATGAGACTTAATACTAGTGATGTGGGTGGAGGCACCAGAATCTACTAACCAGGACTCACCCTAAGGCGCCGTGAAGGCGCCTGTAGCATGGGAAACTGGAGAGGCAGTGGAGGGAGCAAAAGGAGTTTGCACAAGCTTCTCATATTCTTCACGATTGAGGAGGACCTGATCTGAGGTTGGCTGAGAGGTATGAGTCTCGTGAGGAACGGCATTGGCCCACTCTGGCTTACCAAACTTCTGCCAACAGTGATCGGAGACATGATTTGTACGCCTACAATGAGTACAAGGGGGAAATTTTCCACGGCCAACACTTGAAGTGACACCCCGAGAATTACATTCGGCCACGACCACGAACAACTGAGGCGGAGGCCTTAACAGAAGGAGTATGTGTGCTTGAGGTCTCTGTAGATACACGTAAAACTCGGGAGAAGGCAGTGGGTAAGGTCGGAACCTTATCACTAGCCAAGATTTGATCCCGAGCAGGTTGGAGAGAGCTATCCAAGCCAGACAAGAACTTAGCTACCCAAAATTCTTCCCATTGAGGTTTGCGTGTTTCTAGATCACACTGCAGCGGGTGGTATAGGAGAATCTCGTCATGAATGCCTTTGACTGAGAGAATCTCGTTGAATCCTGTTTCAACGAGAAAACTTTCTCATATAGTTCAAAAACACGAGACACGTTGTTCTTATTAGCATACATATTGTGGACTGTATCCCACATTTCTTTTGCTGTGGTCAAGAACATCATATTGGAGGCAATTGACTCTTCCATGCTATTAAGTAACCAAGCCATAACAGCATACTCATCCTTCTGCCATTCTTTGAACTTGGCATCACTCGATACCGGAGGGTCCGAGAGGATGTGGTCTAACTTTTCACTAGACCCAAGAAATAACTTAAAAGATTGGGCCCAAAGGAGATAGTTTCGCCCATTTAATTTGATAGTAGTTCCCATAGGGGTTTTGGGTTCAAGAGATGATGCCATGGGGAATTTTTTTTTTTTTTTTTAACGGAATAAAGGAAATATATATATATAAGAGAGAGAAGAAAACAACCAAAAGAGAGAGATTCACAAGGGAAAAGGACAGCCAAAGAAAAGAAAAACAAGGGGCTACTGGAGTTGGGCAGAAATCGAAGGGTTCTCGCCCACCGGGAGTGGAGTTCTTCTAGAAACAACGCTGACGCTGTGGGATCGCTGCCGTGATGCGGCTGCGGTGGCCGGCGGAGGGAATTTGGGTTCCGCGGCGGCTGTAGCTTAGGACAAAACAAAGGGATGAGCAGAGAGAAATGCTCGCCTGTGTGTGAGCAGAGTTTCCGCCAGAGGATGAGTCGTCCGCGTCTGAGACGGCGCGACGGAGGGGGCCAGCGATGAAAGCCGGAAGAACGAGGGCGCAAGGAGTGCGGACGGGCTGAGAAAAAGAAGGAGAGAGGGCTCTGCGCGATTAGTGTTTCGGGACTGGGGTTAACGACCGACCAAGCTAGGGTTTTGGGGTGGAGATTGTGACGGCGCCGACCAAGCTAGGGTTTCGGAGTGGAGATGGTGACGGCGCCCGAAGGTTAGGGTTTCATCTTCCCCCTTCTCAATTTTTTTTTTATTATTTAAAACGAGAACCTCGCTCTGATACCATGTGAAAGGAGACGAGTTTGGAGTGGAAAAAGGTTTTTTTTGTGTGTTTTATTAATCATACGCTAATCTCATTATATAGAGATTAGCTATAACCTATACATGGAAGGAGCTAAACATCCCTAATATACAATACATAATTAAGGAATAATTAAATAAATATCCTATAATTATTCTAACATGTATATACCTATATACACACACACGAACACACATATAGATATAATATAACTATTAATTGATGTGCACATATATATATGTGTATATATACATATAATTATATTATATTGTTATAATATTTAGATATTTATGTTACTACATTTAATGATTTCTTCTACTTGGAGTCATTCTATTTATTTAGGTATTGATTCATCCACGTAGAGTAACAGCTAAGAAGACTTAGGCTCCATTAGTTGGATGCATTCATTAATTAGAAAGACTTAGTAGGATGGATCTAATGATTACTATAATTCTTATTTACCTTTATGACCCTATTACACATGATAAAGTTTTATAAATAAGATAAAACTCATTTTTCTCTTCCTCTCCCTTCTAAATTCGTCCACTCTCTCTCTTTCTCCCTAAGATATCCACTTTTCTTTGTAAACACCCTCTTCACATATCCTCATATATATATATACATAATACCTCTCTTTAACCATTCACATATATATACATCTATACCCTTTCTTCTTGAAACCACTATATATATATGTATATATACACATACATACATGTACTCTTATATATCTTCACCTTCATATACCTATAAGTTTCCTATTAGAAAGTATTGAAGAAAGGCAGCAATGATTATAATCTCATAAGTAGCATAAAGTTGGGCTATTTTATTGTTCTTATGATAGTTAGCCTTATGAATTATTTATGATTTATGCTAGAAGGGTTTAGCGGTTTTATAACTTGTTAGTATGTTAGTAGTATGCTTTTCCTTCTATTTATGCATATTGTTCATATTAGAATCACCATATTCATGGGTTGATAGGTAATAAAGTTTATATGCTCTTATTTTCCCTATGTGTGGTAGATGTAACAATATGTGGTTTATAGTGAGTTTTAGATAAATATTTTAACTTTATAAAAATATCTTAATTTATGAAAATCTATTATTTTATGAAAATATATTATGTTCATGAAAGTATACTAGCTATTGAAGATATATTAGCTTTACGGAAAATAAAGTTACTTTAGCAAAATATATTTAATTTACAAACATACATATATATGTTGTTTTAATCAAAATATGGTTAGATTAATAGTTATATGAATGTGTACATTTCGAAATATATGATATTTATTTATAATTTCAAAATTCTTATTAATATATTTTAAAAAAAACTATATAATATATTTATATATCAATTCAAAAAAAAAAAATATATATATATATATATAGATATTTAGATATACAAAATAGGATGATTCATGTTCAAAATGTCAATTTCTTTAATAAATGAAGTTACACACCTAAGTTTGTAGTCTATTAATTTTTATAGAATATGGAAGCATGACTTCCATAAATTATGTGCTTATGTGAACAATTTGAAAATTATGTGACGGGCCAAAATATGTCGGGGTGGGAGAAAAGTTGAGTTCCGCTGGGACTTGCTAATGGAGCAGTCGATTATAAGAGTTCCAGTGCTCCTTCCCCTAATCCCTCCGTACGTGGACGAATTGATTCAAGTACAAGAGGGTCATAGGAAATTTGGCATATATCCGGGATATGCCCACCGGAGATCTAAGGTTGGGATTGGTGGTAAATGGAGTATTGGGTTGGATTATGAATTAAATGATCGAGATTGAAGTTATAAGGTAGTCACTAAAGGTGACAAAAAAAGGTAGTATTGTGTGGAAAAATTATGTGGCTATGTGCTATAGTTTCACACACTCACCTTATGTGATTGTAATTATTTCTACTCAACAATTATGTTGATTATATTCATGTGTTTTTTTTTAGAAGATAGCTCGGCGATGCACGTTGAAGACGAGCGCGAGAAGTTTTATGAAATGTTCATTTAGAACATCCTATTATGTTATACTTTTGAAAATTTTGGAAAAATATTGTAAATGATCTTTTGTATATTTGTACCCATCTCGGAGTCTTGAACATATTTAAATAAAATCCTTGCGTTTAATCGGGGTCGTTATAAGAGGCGTTAACCAATGTTTATACTACGTCTTTTTTCTTCTTCTTCTTCTTCTTTCGAACCTGCCGTGATACCATGTTGGAAGACAAAAATATGCTTGTACATTATTCATAGTCTCCTATCTCATTTATACAGAGATGAAAATAGAAGAATACAAGAGTCCTAAGTAAACTAGAAATTATAAGATAACAAAGTAATATTAGAATCCTAATTGATATAGGAATCCTAACCCTACCATAATATGTTAACCTACCATATTTTCTATTAGATCTTCTAACATAATCCAATGCCGGATTATGATAAAATCGTGTTAGCTTTCATGTACCTAGAGGAAAGGGCTGACTACTGTGACACCCCCTCGCTAGGATCGTCCTATATGAGTAGGGCTCACTCAACGGTCTTGCTATGTACTTATTTTTTTTGAGTGGTACCCGATACTTGCATACTTATTTTGCCCAATAACAAAATTACGATAAAATAAACACGCAATTGACTTAAATAGAATTATATAGTAATAATCTATCTAAGTACAACACTTTAAATAGTGAGCTTCTGTTTCCCATTAAACTAGCGAATCTTTTATACAGAATAAGGACTAAATACTAATGACTTGTAACGTATTGATCGCCTTAACTGAGTTCCCTCAACCTCTTTTCCTGGAACTGAGGCAATGAACAGAAAGAAGTTTTGGGGGGGGAGGGTAAGTCCAAATGACTTAGTGAGGCCGAAAATATACATATAGATATATATATGCAAAAAAAAAAATAATATTCATAAAACCAATAAAGTAATGAATCACGGAAAAGTGCATTGTAGTATAAAACGATTACATAC
Source organism: Petrea volubilis (assembly GCA_026212405.1). Lineage (NCBI taxonomy): Eukaryota > Viridiplantae > Streptophyta > Magnoliopsida > Lamiales > Verbenaceae > Petrea > Petrea volubilis. Next base: position 17,181 of record JAOWBU010000480.1, read on the forward strand.
AAACTTGAACAAGACGGATAGTGAGCCATGAACGGAATCTCCAACCTTATGACTACCCATAACAGATAAACACAACAGAAACCCTTATGCCTCCCTTGTCAAGGAGCGACCTCGACATTAAACTGAATGGAGATGTATCACGCGTCCGTGCAATTCATCACTCCAATCTCTACTCCAGTCATCCTCCGGCTATACATAGAAATTGGTTTTACGGAATGGTATCATATAAAAGGTTCCATCGACGGTCCGTTTCGCCCGATAGAGCTCCTCTTATAAGTACCTGGGCCCAACTTCTCAAGGGTGTCCCCAAGGGTAAACAGATATAACAGAATAGATATGGTTCACAAACTGTTGATAAAGCAATAACTTGTTTTTACACCTGAGATACATAAAAATATAATTAAAATATGATATCTCAAAGGTGTCAAAAAATCATTTCGGAATAGATATAACTGACAATATCATAAATGCAATATTTTCAGATATAGCTTGATTTATAATTTGGAGAAATATTTTGTTGAAATGTGAGGAGCAAGATATAATTTCAAAAAGATCGGATAACATAAATATGACAGGGTAGGCTATATGAATAATAATATTTATAGCATATAATTCAATGCCCCAGCAAGGAATGTAATGAGCACTCACCTTAAGAGCTTATTGTCTCACCAAGTTTATGAATTAGGTTGACTATGTCATCTTGGTAATCTCCTAGAATTCGCATCAATAGCTAAAGTTAGGGTACTACGCCATAACTAGTAGTCGTTGTTTGGGGGATAACATAACTACTTTAAGAAGAATACTATGTATAGATGCACAAGTAACAATATCTACTCATGCATACATATTCATAGCTTTCAAAATAACGTTAACTTCATATATGTATATAGTTTATGAAGAACAATCTTAATCTTTTAGTTATATAAGTATATACATAAGTTTATGAAAAATTCTCAAGTTACTATATTTAAGCATATAAGTTAGTTCTATATATATAGGGAAAACATATATACAAGTATTACCATAAGATAGCCTAGTGCACATATACATACGTATATAAATATATAAACTAACTTTTTACATTCTCTAAGTAACACAATAGTTACATAGTAATAATTCTATAACATGATCAACTAACTTATACCTAATATCCACTTTAAGGAAAATATTGCACATATTCTCACATAATTTCACATAAAGTACATAAAGAACATATATTCTTTAAAACATAAAAGTATTCTAAAACCATATGTTTGAAACAATGACTAAGCATGCTTTCTAACAACTTGTAGTAAAATAATAGAGCATAATTAAAGCATAACAGTACATAATATGACTTTAAGCATAATAACTCCATGCTTATCATTATTTATTAAGCAAAAAGTTATTGCCCTCAACTTGTAAAGAATGATAATTAATCTACCATGAGAATAGCAACTAGTACTTAAATCCCTAAGTTCTTATACTACTTATGAGATAATTCTACCTTTTCAACAGTGTTTGAGGGAAATAAGGGGGTATATAGAAGGCTAATAAGTATATATGTATGAAAAAAGAATGGTTTATTGATATATATATATATATATAGGTGTAGAAGATATGCTATAAATAGAGAGTGTTTCGTGTGTTGAGAGTGGACTGAGTGTGGGTGTGTGTTTTTAGGCGGGATTTGTGTGTGTGTGTACGGGAAAATGAAGGCAATGGCCTCTTTTTATAGAGTTTAGGGCAAGAAATAGGATTTTTATATTATAAGGTCAATTTATAATAAATGCATAGAAGATAGGATAAGATAAGATAAGATAAGATAGGATAAGATAAGATAAGTTAGGATAAGATGAGATAAGATATTTTTGTAGTTATCCAATTGTTATGTTTATCAAGAATCTTATCAAGATCTTAGCATTTAAGAACATTTCTTAGGAGAAAATGATATTTTTGGATAAGTATGTATATATCTATGATATATATGACCTATTATATAATATATACATATAAATTCAAAAATTACATGTATATATAGCTATATTTTCGAAATATAAATATATTTATGCATATGACTTTATTACAAATAAATTAATAAGATGTAATTCTTGAAAGCACATGTATGTACATATATATATATATCTCGATTTATATATGTATCACAAATTCAATTGTTTATGTTAAACATAATTATCATATCACATAATTTTCAAACGAAACAAAGATCATATAAAACATGCATATAAAACATGAAGTATAATTCATCATGCACGTGTATCATAAGTCCCAGTTTTATATAGTTGTTAGAATCTATTTGATGTGTAAAAATTGGGATGTCACAATTGGTATGAAGGTTACGTTGAAGAAAGGGAAAACATTAGTGGTCGCAGTTCACGGAATTAGTGCTGGAGAGATTTGCTGCTCTTGGGGGTGAGAATCTCATCATAAAGTTTAATAAGCTAAAATAAGAGACCACAGTATAAGAGTACCTAGCCCAGGTTCGAGGACATTAACAGAGGACATGCAACAATAGGTGTCTCAGTGTGACACTTGTCAGAGAAGCAAACATGAAACTTGCAAAACTTCTGGGCTCTTACTACCTTTACCAGTCCCGAACAAGTCATGGGAATGCATTACTATGGATTTCAAAGATAAACTGCCCATCTCTGGAGGAAAGGATACCATTTGGGTAGTTGTGGATCGCCTAACCAAATATGCACACTTTTCTTGGATTCTTTTGATCGAGCATATGCTTGTCTCCATTCAATGTTATTCTCATTAATGCTTTGTTTTCCTTTTTGTTCAAGTATTTACTTGAACTGTAACTAGAAAAGTGTTATAAGCGTTCAAAGAAGTTAGCAAACATGTGCTAATCTGATGATAAGTAAAAAAGATTTGTAAAAAAGATCAATCAAAGAGTTGGAATAAGACTTCATTCATTAAAACTTCATTGAAAGATGAAAATTTACAATCAAACATTCATATGTTCATTCCTTAAGCTCTTGCTCGAAGCCCAACCTTGGCGAATTTCTTAAACACAGAACTTTTTCAAGTTCATGGCATTCCACGGACGAGGAAGGTCTTTCCCTGACATATCCTATAGGCGATAGGCGTTATTTTTGCAAATCTATATCACCTTGAACGGACCATCCCACTTTGGATCGAGCTTGCCCATGGGATGGGAGACTTCCACCTTTTTTACCACCAGATCCCCGATCTGGAAAGTTCGCGGATGAAAGTTGTGATTATAAGCACAAGCAGTGGCTGCCCAAAAATTTTCCATTTTTGTTGATGAGACCCTTCTCCTCTCATCTGTGAAGTTAAGCTCGGAGAGTCGAGCACTGACATTAGCAACTTCATCAAAGTGGGCTACTCGGGTGGTTTTTGTAGAACCCCGGTGGGAATAATTGTAACGAGCCCGTAATTTATTTATATTTTATTAAAAATAAATAATAATTTTCACATAAAATTTGTACAAAATACAAGAGTTACAAATTTCAAAAAGAATGCAAAATTAACTTTATTGTGTAAAAGGCTTACAAACGCTGTGCTGCGCCACTCTAATCTGCTATCTCATTTCTTTCTAAAAATAGTTACATAAGGAAGAATTAACACGACGATTGAGTAGAAATTTCACTTAATCACGTAAGGTGTGTGTGTGTAAAATATGCACATAGCCATATAATATTTCACATAATACTTTACCTTTGGATCACACTATTGTGATCATAATTTTCTTATAACTCCTGCACAATATTCACAATAATTACACAAATTTCAACCAATCTTGGTGTCCAACCAAGCACATCGGTGGTCATATCTCGAGACTATGCCAATTTCCTACTACCCACAATCAATACATGGAACACTCCGTCCATGCAAGATGGGATTAGGACATGGACTTTAGCCCCATCCACACCAAAAACACATTTGGGCCTAGCTTGCACAAATAAAGATTGTCACATAAACATATTTGCATATAAAGATCATGATTTCATGCTTTAGGAGAGCATATATTGGACATAATAAGGCATGAGCATAAACTCGAGTATATAAATACAATTAAGGAGTGCTTTAAACATGGATGCATCTAACTTGTAGTAAAACATGATTCCTAGGCTTATTCTAGCATAATAACACTTAAGTATGTAAAAGCATAGAACAATTAAAATTACGTAATTAAGAAAAATTCCTGTCATGCATACATCAAATATGGAGGTATAATATTTATGAATTTAAGCAAGAACTTTCACTTATGAGATTAAGTAAGGTCCCTACCCTAATTAAATATATTAATTCCTTTCAAGAGTGTTTTATGGAATTAGGAGGATGTATAGAGGGTTAATGTGTATATATGTATGTAAAAGGAAGGGTTTATGTATATATATATATATATGGGTAGGAGATATTCTATAAATATAGAGTGTTTTGTATGTTTAGAGTAAGTGATTGTGGGTATGTATGTTTAGGCGGGATTTAGTGAGTGTGTGTGAAAAATGAAAACAATGGCCCCTTTTTATAGAGTTTAGGGCAAGAAATAGGATTATTATATATTCTAAGTCATTTTATAATTATTATTATCTTATCATATCTTATCCTAATCTTATCATAATCTTATCTAATCTTATCCAAATTTTATCATTTAATATAGGGAAAATGACATTTAATAACTAGATTTTTCTAAAATAATCCAAACCTAATATATATATATATATATATGAATTGTCGAAATTATATATATGTATAATTGAAAATTGTGTATTTTATGATTAATAAAGAAAGAAAAGAAAGAAAAATGATTCAAATTGTTATAACTATGCATTTATAAATAAGCATAGGCATGTATCATCAAGTTTTTAAAGAAAATTTTACATAATACAAGTAGTATAATAATCATATAAACATCAAATAATAATATATTTAAAAGGTAAGAAAATCAGGTCCTTACAATAACAGCATCAGAGCCGTAGACCAGGGCATAAGGGGTGTCGCCTGTTGTGGTCCAAGGAGTAGTCCGGTATGCCCAGAGCACATCAGGAAGCTTGTCAGCCCAATTACTCCGGGCATTAGTTAAGGCAATTTTTAGTCTATGCAAGATGGTGCGGTTGGTGACCTTCACTCGCCCATTTGCTTGAGGATTGCCAACCGAAGTGAACCTTTGCTCGATCCCGAGGCTTGCACACCATTCTCTTACTCGATGACTTTGGAACTAAGTTCCATTGTCAGAGATTATAGTTCTGGACAGTCTACATTGACACATGATATTTGTTTAGATGAAGAGCTTGATCATGGAGTCATTTATCTTAATCATAGTGTCTGCCTTAGCCTATTTGGTGAAGTATTGAATGGCCACAATCACAAACTTTTTCTGACCGGGGACTTGAGGAAAAGGACCGAGGATATCAATCCCCCACTGGTCGAATGACCAAGATATGTCGACATTTACCATTTGGGCAGCTGGTCAGTGAATAAGATTAGCATGCTTCTAGCAAGTTTGGCATTTTCTAACATAGTCAAAACAGTCTTGTACAAGGGTGGGCCAAAAGAAACTAGTTTGGGAAACCTTTTTTGCCAACGAGCGTGGCCCTGTGTGGTTCTCGCATCATTCTTGATGGATCTTCTCAATCACTTCTCTTGCCTACTGGTTGCTCAAACATCTTTGAGGAGAACTGTCAAAACTTTTCCTGAACAAGTGACCTTGCCCTTCGAGAGCATAGCGCAAAGCTTGTCTTCTAAACCTTTTCGCTTTGACATCCTCCTCAGAGGGTAATCCATCCTTCAGATAAGTAACGAGCTTAGCAATCCATTTCTCGGATGTGTCAATCATCGATCCTTGCCCTAATCAGGGGCTTGTTAGAAGCCAAGATAGTGATCTTCCTCTCATTGGTTCCATGAAGTGAGCTCGCCAATTTCGAAAATTGGTCTGCCCTTTCATTCTCAGCTTGAGGTATCTGCTCATGTACAAATTTGCTTAACGTTTTCTTCAATTGGGATACCTCCTCGAGGTACCTCGCCATGGATGCTTCTCGGAATTCATATTTACTATTCACATGCTTGGCAACTAGCTGGGAATTCGTTAAAGCTAGCAAGTCCTGCACTCCTTCGTCCAAGGCTATCTTCATCCCTGCAACCAAGGCCTGTACTCAACTTCATTATTTAACACAGGGAATGCTAATCGAATGGCAAAATTGAGCTCATTTTTGAGCTTATCAAGCAAGTATATACCAGTGCCCCCTCCCGAGGTCGTGGACGATCCATCGACCTAGAGGGTCCAAGTTACCATCGGATCCTTCCCTTTATCTGATGCCATTTCAATGATGAAATCAACTAAAAGCTATGCTTGTATTGTCGTTCGAGCCTGAAAATGGATGCCAAATTCTCCTAACTCGATGGGCCATTTTACCAACCTCCCCTAGGCATCCGATTTTGTCAATAGTTGCCTCAACAGCTCCTTCGTTAGAACAACAATAGTATAGGCCTGAAAATATTATCTTAGTTTTTGAACAGAATGGACCAATGCCAAGGCGAGCTTTTTAATTTCTAGATAATTCCACTCAGGACCTTGGAGGAGCTTCCTTAGGTAGTATACAGGCTTATGAACCCGATCCTCGATACGGGGTGCCGGTGTCCATTTCCCTTCCAAGGACACCGAATAGCATTTCCACACATCAAGGATGCGGTAGGTGACTTGTCCCACTCCAGCTGGGGTCAAAAATTTCATCTTCAAGTGGTATGTCAATACCACCGCTTTAAAAGCATACAGGCCAAGCCTCCCGAGCATGATGTTGTACACAAAGGGAGCATCCACCACAAGGTAAGGGATCATGATGGTCTTTCTCCTCGAGCCCTCCCCTAGGGAGGTGGGGAGCATAATCTCTCCTAGGGGGACAACCTCAGAACCCCCAAACCCGATCAGGGGTATCCGCACGGGGGTGAAACTATAACTCCCCAAATCCATTTTGGTGAAGGTGGAGGCAAAAGTAATGTTGGTCGAGCTTTCGTTGTCGACCAGAGTCTTAGTGATGGCATAGTTGGCTATATCCAGAGTGCTGGCTATGTCGCAGTCAGGACTCGCCTCGAGGCCTCCATCTTCGAAAAGTGATCAAGATCACGATCACTGAAAGTCATAACATCGTTCCCAGTCACCACACCCTCTAAGATGGCGTTCAATTGCATCTTTACGCTATAATAGTGCTCCTCGATGTGGTAACGACTCTAGTCGAGGCACCTCTCCACCTGCTTCCTCGGGTCTTTGTATCAACACCATTAGGACCTCCCACGATAGTATGGATGACACCTCGCGTGGGAAGAATTTCCTACACGACGGGCTACTTATTGGTAGAAGGAGGGGGTAAGAGCGGTCACTCCATAGAAAGTGGGACCTCTTCCTCCTCGGGGAGTGTGAGTCATCATCCTTCGAGGACGGGGAGCTATTTTTGCAGTTTCCCTCTCCCTTGTTCCCTTCTTCCTGGTGTATTTCTTGATTTTTGGGCAACCATTATCAATTGGGAGCTGAATTTCCTTCTTCTGGGCAAAGCACCTCTGTGTCGTGGTTACCTACTTGTTTGTGGAAAGCACAGTATTTGTTTCCCTGGTGGCTCCATCCTTATCGGGGATCTTCCTCGGCCTTCAGAAAATCGTAGGTTACTCGCATTGATGGTTATGAAAATCTCCTTCCTCGACATCACCAATGGGTTGAGGTCGGAATCCCACCATAGATCTCGCTTCTCCCCTCCATCAGCTCTCTTCTTATATCTCATGTCCTCAACCATCATGTATTGCTGGGCAATGGACATGACTTTCTTTACGGTAGTTAGGCGCTTTTCGTACCAAGTGTT